>CM042445.1:26163833-26261333 GCA_023631565.1 Gymnocephalus cernua
TAGATGAGGTTGCACTGAGAGACTTTGCCCTGAATTGTCCTCTCCCGACATTGTTGACGACGTGTAGTACTCACTGGCTGTTTCCATGGGAACTTCCATGTTTGGTTTATGTGAGATCATAGCACCCTGTGCAAGAGTCAATGGACCATTTATTAAAAAAAGTGTTGGCTCTCTGCATAGAGCAACAAGAACCTCATTGGAATCAGTTTTATCCTTCAGCATCTTCTTTGATTGAAACAGGGATGCTTGTTTGTACTGCTTTCAAGAACAAGTGTTTACAACAGGGGTTCTCAAACCTATCCCTCAAAGGTCCGCATTGGAATTTCCATTGGCAATAAAAAAATATATATATTTAATCAACTCAATTTTAACTTTTAAGCAACATTCAATTTGAGTACTTGGGAACCGTTACATGGAATTGACATTTTTCCAGCTTCTAGCAGTAAAACTAAGGCTGTTTTTGTTGCTTTTTTGATGTTTTCTTTATGTTTACTTCAATGTTTTTCTGCCTTTTTTCAGCTTTTTCTTCACCTTTTTTCAACGTTTTTGTGCAGACTTTTTTGGGATGTTTTTTTTTGCCGCTTTCCTTCCTGTATATTCAACGTCCCTAATAATCGATTGATTAATAGAAAATGTATTTTCAAAATAGAAAACGCTACACTTCATAATGTATTCATAACACAAGGGCTGGCTCTGGATTGACTTGCCGGGTTGGTCCGGGTGCGGACCTTGGTCTGGACTTCGAGAACCCCTGGTTGACAAGAATGGTAGAGGAAACAAAGCATCTTTCCTTTATCGACTGTTTGGAGTATTTAACAAGTTAATTCCATGTTCACCACGCTGCCATTTGTCAGTTCTGTTCATACTCAACCAGCTAATGTAAACATCATGCTACGCTAATGGATCCTTCAGTATTACAATCTGATTGTGCACTGTAAATATTATCTTTAGCATCATATGTCTGGCCGGCTCTGCTTTGCTCATTGAAATCAAATCATAAAAACTGTCCTTGTGGTCTAATTTTACTTCAGTCAATAAAACTGTCTTGTTAGTGGTCTTCGTCTCAAGATGGATCATTTGTCAGACTCTGTCTTAACATTTTTTTGTGGTCGGGTATAAAGTTAAGTTCTATCAACACTTGAACGTGGAAGTGATTTATCAGCGTAATAATCCCTTCATGCTGCACAGTGAGAATTGTTGCAGGATGTAAGCGAAGCCAGAATCAGGATCTAAACATGCAGACCTTCAAATCCACCTGCTTACAATAAAATAGTAAAGTAGTTTATTGTCTACGTGTCGGTGTGACTGCCAAGACAAAATGAGACAATAGTCATGTTTCCATTTAATTGTCAAGCGAAGTTTAAGCGAACTTTTAAAATGTGTCGCAAAAAAGAAAATGCGAATTTGAAGCGTTTCCATCAACTGGTTTAGAGCGAATAAACTAGACTACGCAAAGCATATTTTAGTTACACATTGACGTTACGCATGGTTGTAGATTGCTTGCTAAATCACAGAGTTTAGAAGCTAAGTTCTTTGGCTAAATGGAGACAGGTAGCACTATACAAGTTGGCCACTTGTGTTGGGCGCAACAATTTACATGCATCTTACCTAGTCATATCGACAACCTCCTCGCTTTTTGTAAGGTGTGTTGCATTGATTTTAATGTAGCGCATGGCAGGAAAAATGACATTACCCAGCACATTAAAACACTTAACAGTGCACCGCCGCACATTAGTCTATGTGTGGGAAACACTGTTACTGTTTATTCAGTTAAACATTAATTTTGAACTGTAGGCCTACATAAGAGGTCGTGATGAACTGTTTTACAGTCAGTAGGCTGTATACATCCACGCTAAAATATCAAGGTGAAAGTCATCATAGCTTGCTTGATTGATTATCCTATAGACCAGCTCCCAACCCAACTGTGAGAATAGATTAACGGCGATATTTTTTTTATCACCCGATAAGAGTCTCACGTTAACACAGCACGTTAACGCCGATAACGGCTCGCCACTATTTTTGACTGATATTGCAATTGTGATATGATTCACAAAATTAGGGAAGGAATGATCATTTTTGTATCATTATTCTCATTTTCATTGAGAAATATAATTTCTTTATTAAAATGATTATAGTGTGATTTTGTACAAAACGGATCCGTACAGTACCCAGATGTTTTCTTTAGTCTGTGGGATGTAGTCCGGGACGTCTCTGCAGCACCACAATACTTCATTCAGAATGGTTTGACACATATTTTGCCTTTAACAAATATTGCGCCCCTCCCCTGCTGCGATTTGGATATTGCACAAGTCCATATTGCAATTTCAATAAGAATAAATTGTGCAGCCCTGGCATACATCCTTTTAATATTCCATGAAAGTCGCCAAAAACGCTCTTTACTCAGCACTCCTTTGTGCCAATCCTGCCCTTCCCATCTTTTCTGTTGTTGGCTTGCCGGCGGGTAATTTCTGACTGATTTACACCTAAACACACATCTCATCTGCTCCACTGATCACGCCGCGTTCCTCCCCCTCTGTGTCTGCGCTCTCGTCCGGACAGCGGCTTGCAGTTTGTTTTGGCTCTGACTGGAGTCTCGTCCTTTGTCTCTGTCTGTATCGACTGCAGTTTTTTTAGTTTTTTTTTTGCCACATGAAACGTCTCATTTTTATTGCCTTCGGATGACATAATTGAGCTGGCATGTTCCTGGTTGTTTGTGCCAGTTTTGCCAGTGGGCACACTGGAGAGTTAGGGAGGTTCATTCCAAGTGTGTCTGTGTTGAAAGGTGGAGAATGCACCCATACATTTAGAGGCTATATTTCAACAGGTTGTAAAAAAAAAAAAATCTACTTTTCTACTGGCAATGGTGAGATAGACTGAAAAAATGGAAACAACTTTACAAGCTAGGGGAATCCCAATGTTATTGTTGCACTAAAAGAATTATGGGATTGTCTTCATGTTTGTGTACTTGAGTTATGTTTCTGATTTCTGTTTGTTTCTTTTGAGATCTCTACCTTTTCTGCTCTTCCTGTCGAATACACAGTAAGTAAAAAAAGAAGAAGGTGTTTCTTGTGATACTAAACAAACCCCTGCCATGATTGTTGACACTGCATGCACTTTAAAAGTGACACACTGTTCTATACTTGGTGGTTTGGGTTTATTTTCACATCATCGTTCTGCACTCAGAGTGGATTTATAGCTGGAGAGAAACCAAAGCCCTACCGGAAGCTCATGTTCCCACCATGTGGACTGTCAGACAGTGTCTTGGCTGGATGTCTGGATACTGATATGGGGTTGTAATGAGAGTCTGAACGTTAACAGAAGTAGTCAGGGCAACACAAAAGCGTAACTTTGGGTACAACATTAGGGGAGGGGGTCAAGATCTCCAACTATCCAGGGTGGTCCCGAGACACGTCTGCATGTATTGAGATAAGTGTCAAAAATCTCGAAAAAATAGTCGAAAAAAAACTAAACGTCAAAAAGCAAACAAATGTCAGAAAAACTGTGAAAAAGTTTGGGGAAAAAAAACTCAGAAATAAACAACAAAAAACACCTCCAGAAAAGCAACAAAAACATCGGAAAAAGATTACGAAAAGAAATGACAAAAAACTCTGAAATAAAGCAACAAAAATGTCATAAAAAGCAACAAAAGCATTGAAAAAATTCTAAAACTTTGAAAACAGCCCAGAAGGGATTATCAGGGGTTTGATATGTATAACCTCCATTTTTCAGATCTGTTTGGAGATACAGGTCATGATAAAAGACTGTAAAAGGTGGGGTGAGCAGCCAATGAGAGAGGCTCGGTGGGGCATGGTTAAGAATCGGTTGTTACGAAAGCATCACAGATGTTTCAGCTCATTCTGGCGTCGCAGATCAATCCTCCTTTCACTGATGACATGTATACGTGCAGGGCTGTAATACCAGGCACAGGACCAGAGGATACACTTTATAAACCTGTACCAACAAGAAACACGTCAGCTCCAGGTTCATTTCGTTATAAATTAAGCAAAAAACGTGCAAGGGAAAAATACATACACACACGCACACACGCACTCACTTACATGCATACACACACACACGCACACACACACACACACACACACACACACACACACACACACACACACACACACACACACACACACACATGCTTACACACACACGCACACACACACACACGCACATACACACACACACACACACACACACACACACTCACACACACGCGGACACACGCACACACACACACACACACACACACACACACACACACACACACACACACACACACACACACACACACAGACACACACGCTTATGCACTCGCACACACTCGCACACACTCACACACACACACTCGCACGCACACACAGACACACACGCGCACACACACACTTACATGCACGCACACACACTTTCATGCACGCACATGCACACACACTCTTACACGCACGCACACACGCTTACACGCACACACACGCGCGCGCACACACTCACACGCACATACACACACACAGACACACACACGCGCTTATGCACTCGCACACACTCACACACACACACACACACACACACACACACACACACACACACACACACACACACACACACACACACACACACACACACACACACACACACACACAAACACATCCCTAAAATAAGCTGTTTGTTTGTCCATTGGTTTCCATTGATTTCTGCTCACAAAATTTGCAGATTTTGAGACTCTGGAAACACACATTTGCATAGAAAGTGATTTGTCCACTCTGCATTACCTCGTCACAATAATGTAACTTTGACAAAGATAAATGCAGCTTTAATGTTAAATGTGATGGATCAAGTCTCACAAGTAATTGATTTGGAAAGCACACAAAAGCGAACAGAAGACAATGGCTTCATCCAAAAAGCTGAAACACAGCATCATGATTCGCAAAAAGTTGAAAAAGTACGCATGATTTTAGGAAAAAACATCTCTGTTACGGTCCTTAAAGTGTAATTCCAGTGAAGATTGACCAAAAGGTGTTTTTCTGCATTAAAACACTTCAAATAAGCAGTGGAGACAGTATTTTTCATATGCTACAGCTCCAAATCACAAAACAGTGGACGAGATAGCCCTTCTGGCAATAGACGTGTGAGATCTCACGTGACATTTCGCTGCTGAGGATATGGCTGCTGTCCCGTCTATTGGGGAAGGGACTACAGGCAGTCAGGTGTTGGCTTGGAGTAGACAAGGCCAAGGCAAGAATCATCACATAGGAACTGAAATGGCGGAGTCTAATCAGACTAGCGACGTTTTTGGTTTTATTGAATAGGGCTGCTGTCTCGTTTTGCATTGCATTCGATAATCGACTTGTACGGACTTTCCTTCGAGAGGGGCTGGTAGGGAGGCAGTTTGGTAAGTTTTCTTAATCTTCTGTGATAAACTCCGGGTTCCTAACTAGGTTGTTGGTGCTTCGTTTTATGTGTAGGGACCCTGAGCAAGTTACTGACGACGTTTGGTGCTGTTTTGAACAATATTACTGGTTAAAAAATGCGTTTGGCTTACGGCCCCTATCTCGTCCACTGTTTGTGATTTGGGGATGTAGCATGCTGGGCCAAGCTCAGTAGTGGTTGATCGCCAAAAAATACTGTCTCCACGGCTTATTTGACGTGTTTTAATGCAGAAAAACACCTTTTGGTCAATTTTCGCTGGAATTACACTTTAAAGAATGAATAAATAACTTTGAAAAAGACAAGTTTGAGCATTTAACTGAAATTCTGCTTGAAACTTTTTATTGAGTTTTAAATCTTGTTACTCTCGTTCTTGGTACTCCTCAAAAAGTGAACATTAAAGTGAACTCCTGATGTGAATGCATTTGTTTGAAGGCAACAACAGTGGTTTACAGTATTTACATTTGTTAGACTGTTTTAGCGCCACACATTTCTGCTGTCTGGCCGAGTTCTAGACGACCTGACTCACACACACACACACACACACACACACACACAGTGACACAAACAGTGTGGAATAAACAGAAGTAAAGGAGGAACGCTGAAGGCCCAAACACAGCTGGTTAGTCTCCAGTGGTGGATATCAGGGTCACAGATGGACCAGAGACCAGAGAGGAAGAAGACAGAAAGATATGATGGGGAGGGGAGGAAGAAGAGAAAGGGAGGATGTGAGGAAAGGCGGGGCGAAGAAACGAGTGGATGAAGTGAAGACAACAAAAAGGGAAGGGACGTGGTGATAAAGAAAAACAGGAGGACATTTAGAGGAAAAAGACTCCTTTTCTTCCTCTTCTTATCTCCACATTTTCTATGTTTGCCCTTTGCCTTTCTTTATTTGCATAAGCAGACACAACCTCCCATTATTCGTGTGTCTTTTTCTTGAAGCCATTCCTCAAGATCAGGTTCAGGTGAAATGTAAATGCATTTCCCACCAACCTTCACTGTCACTCAGTCGGCCAGCGGCCCCTCCTTTAAGTAACCAGAGTGTTCATTGGCTTGTATTGTGTAATGTCATTTGGACTGGCAGCTGTTGGAGTAAACTCTGCACTCCCATTGGTCGTTAACATGTGTTGACATGCGGATTGACAGGTGGCGGATTAAACAAATTCCTGTGCATCACTTAGTAAGGGAAGCATGAAGGGTCAATTTAGGGATTCAAGGCGGTTGGTACTATTTCTTGGATTGAGACAAGTGAATTAAAACATCAAATAAAAACAAATTTCTTTTTTTGAACTGTTTATTTTTCATTTTTTTAAGCAACAGAACATTCCCTGACAATGGACCTGAGAGACAAATTAAAATAAATAATTACATAAATAAAGACTAAATAAAATAAATTATATAAAATAAAGTCAAATGAATTGTGAAACATGTTTATACATACTCAGCTATACAATTAATATAAATCCATAAACAACAAATCAAAAACAAGTTAGAATCTACCCAAATGTTAGCACTGCAGTGAAGCAAGGAAGCATTCTCAATATGTATTTCTGATCTGTATTATACATGTCTTCAGGTACCACTCTTAACAAAACAATGAAAACAAATGGTAACATGTGACAGTCACAATGTCATGAACACATGAACCATAACCATAACTTGTCATGACAAAAACTGAATGACACTTACTAAAAGAAGTGCTATGTCATAAACGTTTATGACTTGTTGATAATGTTTATGACACATTCATGACAGTGTCATGTCACTCTTATGTAGATACCTTCAAGTAAAGTGTAACCAAACAAATGTCATTGTGTTTTATGGATAGAAAAAGGGCAAAAGCACATACTATCTCTTTAACTACATAATACTGGCACTTTCCTTCCAATATATCAGCCCTCCTTCTCCGACCTTTAAACCACCACCATATAAGACATTCCATAACATACGATGCACGCAAAGCTTTATCTCACTTTTTTGTTCCCTAAACAAACTGTTCTGTCCTGATGTCCCATCTCTATAGCAGAATAGACGCCAGTTTATGCCATACCTTCATCAACATTCATGTGGATAACATCAGCAGACCCTATAGGAACGAACAAGTCCAGACGCCTGCCACTCTCAGGTGTATGAACAGCAGGGGGTTTAATCTTTTAAAAAGGCTTCAGTTAGATGCTCATACATGAAAGTGTTTGGACAGTAAAGTATGTGAAAAACAACCAGGAGATTGATTGGGGAACATTAGCTAAAGCTTAAAGGCCCATAGCTGTGTAATGCCGGGATGACGGAGTGGAAGAAAAGAGTGAACACAGCGTTGAATTCATCCGGAGCGTGCCTGTTCCATCACGTTGTGTCGGCGAATGTATGCAAATGATGAGCGTGGTGCTTTTGTCTGGATTGCTGTAACCTTTTCTGTACATGTCTAACCCTGTGGCAGATATACATTCCTTTAGCCCAACCTCACACGCCTTAACCTTATCTTAAAGTGCTCATATTATGCTCATTTTCAGGTTCATAATTGTATTTGGTTATATCAGGACACACAGAATTTTCAAAAAACACCATATATTTGTTGTACTGCACATTGCTGCAGCTCCTCTTTTCACCCTGTATGTTGAGCTCTCTGTTTTAGCTACAGAGGCATCACACTTCTGTTCCATCTGTGTTGGGAGTCGCACATGTGCAGTACCTAGGTAAGGACTACTAGCCAGTCAGAAGCAGAGTATGAGGGCGTGTCCTGACAGTAGCTAGGTAAGGACTACTAGCCAGTCAGAAGCAGAGTATGAGGGCGTGTCCTGATAGTACCTAGGTAAGGACTACTAGCCAGTCAGAAGCAGAGTATGAGGGCGTGTCCTGACAGTACCTAGGTAAGGACTACTAGCCAGTCAGAAGCAGAGTATGAGGGCGTGTCCTGACAGTACCTAGGTAAGGACTACTAGCCAGTCAGAAGCAGATTATGAGGGCGGGCCCTGACAGTACCTAGGTAAGGACTACTAGCCAGTCAGAAGCAGAGTATGAGGGCGTGTCCTGACAGTACCTAGGTAAGGACTACTAGCCAGTCAGAAGCAGAGTATGAGGGCGTGCCCTGACAGTAGCTAGGTAAGGACTACTAGCCAGTCAGAAGCAGAGTATGAGGGCGTGCCCTGACAGTACCTAGGTAAGGACTACTAGCCAGTCAGAAGCAGAGTATGAGGGCGTGCCCTGACAGTACCTAGGTAAGGACTACTAGCCAGTCAGGAGCAGAGTATGAGGGCGTGTCCTGACAGTACCTAGGTAAGGACTACTAGCCAGTCAGAAGCAGAGTATGAGGGCGTGCCATGCTAGCAGCTAGGCGAGCATTATAACGAATGTTACAAAGTGACGCAAATTTGAGTTATTAACCAAGCCTTGTTTCTGGTGCATCTTAGATGATTGTGTTCATGGCAATTCACACATTATCGATGGGGAAGTACATCACATACAAATACACGTCCTGTTATCTTGGTACTAGTTAATGTTGTTAAATGTTAGAGAAGTGCAGCCTGTCACGAGGAGACTGCGCACCAGGCTACTGCACCGAATGTTTGGCAACCGAAATTATTTGGTTGAATATAGCACCAAAAAAAGTACTTTCAGTGTTCGGCCGGATACATTTTGACCGAACAATTACGTTTTTGATGATGGGATCAAATAGCAACCAGAGTAGACTGAGAGGCGCACATGTTTTTAAATGCAGCAAACATGTCGGCAGTGTGGAAGCACTGTCAATAACTCTGTTTCCCTGGTTACGCCTGACGGTGTGACTAATACCTGGAACAAGCATTCCCATCCATCAGGTTCTTAAGCAATGCAAACGTTGTTCACTCCTCCAGGAAATAGTAAGGACCTTAGATACGACTTGCCACCCTTAGCAACCGGAGATATTATAGTCCGCTCAGCTGACACAACCCTTCAGTTTAGCTACGAACCAGAAAGCTAACGCTATGCTAGCAAGATCCAAAGTCAATAACGTTGTGTACAGTTGGCAATTAGTACAAATAATTTGATCCGCGATGTGTAACGTTACTGTCGGCCGCAGCAGCGCAGCCTGGAGTAGCGACCTGAACAGTGAACGGGATGTGAGATAACGTTTTTCTCTGTGAAACTAAAGTCAGTCCAGAGGGGAAGTATAACTTACTTCCTGCAGCGTGTGTGTTAGCGCCATCCTGTGGTGTTCAGAGGACGAGTTGGAGATAACAGATCCACATTTCTTTTTTGATTTAATGTAGCGCATTGATTTAGTTATTGATTTAACAGTAAACAGATAGTTTCACCGGAACTCCTTTAATAATAATAAAAAGTAAATAATTTTTTTATGGAGACCCTGCAGCCAATCAGAATTGAGTATTCACCCAGACCATAGTGTAAGTGCATTTATTTACCTCTAATAACTCTTTACATGTTTTCCTCATCACACCTCCTCCACTCTGAGGGTTGAGTGCGTAGCATCTGTTTGCCCGGACACGAGGATCAGCGCCCGAGTTCATCTCAGCCCTGCTGAGGTAAAGGCTGGCTTATGTCCCAGAACAATGCATCCGCAGGGCCAACAACAATCTGAGGCCGCCGGCTCTGATTGGATAGTACCTGTGGAGGTAGTCCTGCCTTAACAAAAGGAGGATAATTAGAGTAACATGATATAGAGATGGGGCATATTCTTCTTGTTCCCCATCTTTTAACCACAAATGTTGCTTGAATTCCCCTTAAACTGCATATACAGTTCTCATCCTATTTGTTTCTTTTACTCTGTTGTTCTTTTTTGGACTTCATCTGGAGTACTGTTAATTAGAGCTGGGCGATATGGAGGAAATCAATATTGTAGGGTTGACTACTGGTGCTTTCACAAAATATTAATACAAGAAGAGTTTTGATAAATAATCACCAATACTGTGGATGCAATGACTGGGTAATGGGTAAAGGCAAATAATAAAACAGCGAGAACAGTCTGGTAAGTTTAGAACATTACATCACTTTACTGTAATGCAGCCTTTAAAACCAGGAACAAACACTTGTGTCATATTACGATATTAATATATCCATAATTTAAGAAGATATGTAGCCTCACATATCTATGTCGATATACTATAATAACGATATATTTCCCAGCCCTTCCATTAATGCTCCACATGGCTTGTTCTGCATTTATTTTAAGCTTCTTCTTTTTGAGACTCTTTGCCAAAAGATTAATTGAGCTGCGCTCTCTTCCGGGCGTCCCTCCTTTCTCTCTTCTTCCCTTTCCTTGCGCCTTCCATTAGCCCTAATGTCACTGTTTTCCTGCTCGCTTTCTGCCTCTCTTGCCCTCCTTCTGTCACTGTGATTAGAGGACTGGAGGAGATCAGAGGGGAGAAAGCAGGAACAGCACCACTGACCTTTCCCCTCCTTCTCTTTCTCCCTCCCTCCCTCTGTTGTGCCATACTCGCTTTCTCCATCTTGTGTTTTCCTCTGTCTTTCTTCCTTCTCCACCACGTTCTCATGTGTGCAGGCAATGTTGCATTTTCCCACTGTAGATGTTTAAGGTTGTGCTCATTTGAACTCTGAATTGAGTTTCTGAATTTAATATGCAGCAATGCATCATGGTCTATAACAGGGGTCTTCAATGTTTTTTAAGCCAAGCACGCCTTAGCTGAAAGAGAGACGCAGTAGGGACCCCTACTACATATTTTATATAATTGAGTTGCATATCAAGTGTGTTGATTATGTATTTACATACATACATTAAAATAGCCCCACATCATCACATACCCTTCAACATACCTAGAAATTGGCACGGGGGTACTTAAAATCATAAAATCAAACCAGGTATTAGGCTAACTGACATAAAACCATGTCAATCTCTAGGTATGGTGAAGGATATGTGATGATATGGAGCTATTTTAATTCCAAAGGCCAAGGGAACTTTATCAGGATACATAGTATCCTGGATCCATCAAATAACTGCCTGCCTCTATGGGAATTTAACATAGGGGTGTACTCACTTTTGTTGCCAGCGGTTTAGACATTAATTGTTGTGTGTTGAGTTATTTTGAGGGGACAGCACATTTATACAAGCTGTACACTTAATACTTTACATTGTAGCAAAGTGTGCACAATACTACGGTACCTTGTTGCGTGGCGTAATTCCCGAGAGGCTGCCTCGTGGACGGCTCTGCAACACGCACATACACTGGGAGCAGAGCAGACAGCGAGCAGCATTGCACACAAAATACCGCAGCGTGCAGCTTCACAGTTGAACAGCAAAAAACGTTTCCCACGTACCGTCCCGGTCGGGACAATTGGGAGGCGGAGTGCACCGTGTGCAAAGCTGGCACATACAGCAAAATATGGATGGGCAGACAAGGAGGATGAAGAAGACAACTAAAGATTAAAAGTATTATAGTACTATATATCTATATATGGGCAGACAAGGAGGATGAAGAAGACAACTAAAGATTAAAAGTATTATAGAGTATTATAGTACTACATATATATATATATATATATATATATATATGGGCAGACAAGGAGTATGAAGAAGAAAGGCAGGATGAAGAAGACAACTAAAGATTAAAAGTATTATAGAGTATTATAGTACTATATATCTTTTTGTTTGTTAAGTTAGTATCTTTGTGAGACTGTTTTATTATTTATCTTATTACATTGAAAAGGCATTAAGAGATATTTATTTGAAGCTGGATTTTCTGACACAGAAGAGGTCATATTTAGAACATTATTTCATATTATTTATTTATTTGAAAAAAGAGCTATTATTTTGTTACAGTTTATAACAGCTTTCATGTTATTTTATTACAGAAGTTATTTTTGTACCATTGAGGCATAATAAAGTATGTTCATTAACCTCTGAGAAGCCTGTCTGAATTTGTGTCTTGAGGCCGGGCCGGGTGTCCTCTTTTTTGGAAATCAAAATAGGGTCACCCTAACAAAGTAGCCTGTTCTCACACATCTTTACTATTTATAGCCTGATTCTTCCAGGTGCAACAACAACTTTGGTCTGTGTTGTCGTTCTTAGTGGATGAAGTTTGCTTAGTTGTCATGACGATATTTTGCTACACAAGTGGACATTGGCTGTTTCTCATTCCGCATACTTCGGTCAGTACACTGCTAATGTGCACTGACCACTTCCTCCCGTAGTGCCCACTTTCGATGGTTAGTATTGTCCCAAAAGGAACACTTATGTTTAATCACCTACCGGAAATGACGAGCGGGATGAGTGTGACGACCGTGACGACCGTGACGAACACAACACATGTGAACGCGATTTTCCAGCCCGCCAAAAATACGGGCTTTCCTGTATGCAAATGAGTAGCAGTCGCTCGGCTCGCCGCCTCTCAAAATCTGACGAAAATCTTTTAAACTGACCTTTGTCGATCAAAAAAACAGACAGATTCAGCAACCGCATGGCCTATTTCTTGCTTAAAATTTTTTCAGAAACACGTTTCGGTGAATTGAAATTCTCGAGCAGCCAAACCCACATTACGCGTTCGTCCAATCAGCCCTCGGTCAAGGGCTCCCTTCCCGTTTAGTAGTCATGATGGCCCGTTTAGTGCGCGTAGGGTCCATCGTTCCACACTGAACTTTTTGACCGTTTTTAGGGGGTCATCCGGGTACTTTCAGTGCACTGACTTTTTGCGTTATCTACACTATACTTAAAACTAAAGGCATATTTCACAGGTGGAAAGATGAATATATCTTTAAATTGGATCACTTATGTAGCAGAAATGTGAAAAATTGGTGCCTTCTAGGCTGAGAAAAGCCAGAAAATGTGTTTTTGGCTCATATGGATAAAAGACACCAAATCCCAGAATGCACGTTGCTTCGCTGCTTTGAGTCCACTGCCAAGCCACGCCTACCGCTTGACAGACAGACAGTGAGGCATTCAACTCAACTCAATGTGTTTTATTGTTATTTCAACCATATACACGAAACAACGTTTCATCGTGGCTCAAGTGGTGTTACACATTTAAAATATATAAAAACGACATTATATAAAAACGACATACGAAACAGGCTACCTTTAGTGCACACACACATTATAGGCTCCGTAAAGTTCAGCTAAGCATACCAGCATTAGGCTTGGTGGGCTGTAAACACCAAGTATAAACACAGCCGTGAATTAGCGTGGGATGTCGAATGGTCGCCATGTAACAGTCACAAACTCCAGCAGTTAGCAGTTAGTTGGATACAAATCACCCCATTTCTGCACCAGTCCGTGTTAACACAGCCCACCTTCACAAGTCTCTTACCCAGTGACAGAGCATCTCTAGCTCGGAGGACTAGCAGGCCTGGTAGCTGGACAGTCTGGTACACTGTTGTTCAGCCATGTTTCCACAAAAACAAAAACGCAGCAGTCTCTGAACTCACGTTAGGAGTTTTGTTGAAGTTGGATGCCGTCCAGTTTGTTGTTTAATGAACGGACACTTGCAAGCAGGATTGATGGGACAGGTGGCCGGCTAGCGTTAGCTTCTCACCTAGCCGATGAGGACGTCCCCTACCCGGCTCGGGGCATCGAGCGACACTGCTGGTCTCCGTGCTGGTCTCCATAGCAGGCGAAGCTCTCGTAGTGTGCCGATTATTCCCTCTGTAATAACGTTTTCTGGATATTCTCCGATTTGTACCGATGTATCCTGGTGGTACACATGTGCGGTAGTTTGAATGCACATAACTGTTGTAAAGGTTTGCTGTTGAGAAGAGAGAGCCCTGTTTAGCGAAGATTCAAGATGGCTGACATTTCGTTTTTTATCCGGCTGAGATCGGCTCGCTTCGAGTGATGGGCGTGTTGAAAACATGCGGAAGAAGCTCCTACTGCTGGTTGTACTTCTTTGCCTCTGGCCAAAAAATCTTCCAATGACGCAAAAATCGTCATTTTACGTCATCGTCATTGGGGGTCATTTTTTCCAGACCCCCAATACAGAGATCTCTCCTCTCAGGGGGACATGAGGGAGGGACGCACGGTCATTCAGAAATACTACCGGGTTTCTACTGATACAAAGTTGAATGCTAAATCTGTGAAGTATCCCTTAAGTGTTTGCAGTGTGCAAGTAGGCGGTTTGAGACACAGCCATTAAGTCAGGATCTTTTTTTGCCAAAGAACTTGTTTCAGATGCATTTTTATTCCAGGTAACAAAATGGCATTTTCCAAAAAGCAGTCTTCAATCTGCACAAAAACCTTCAGTGTCCTTTCATTTCTGCAAGTTTACATCCTCATATGTCCCATCGTATGCACATAGTATTACAGACATAATCACATGCAGTGTCTCAAGAGTTTAAGATATAAATCATGGAAAGTCTGTTTCCTTGTTATAGTCCAATCTTTAGTGTTATCTATGTATAAAGGACTTTAACTCGAGCTGCTCTGCAGCTTACAGTCATTGCAGGTGTTCACATCTACAGTTTTTTTTCTGAGCACTTAAAGGGTAACTCAACTGTAGGGTAACCCCTGTTTTTTATGTTTGTGTGTCTAAGTGACAATCTTTGACATTGGTCCAGTACTAAACGAGATCGCTGCAGTCAGCAGCGGAGAAACAAGCTACAATGTAAGTTAATAGGACAATTGTCCAGCTTGTATATACCTTCACAAAAGTGCTTGTTGTTGCCGCTGACAGGCTCAGATTAATTCAATTAATTCAATTCAATTCAATTTTATTTATACTATCAAATCATAACAAGAGTTACCTCGAGACACTTTACAAATAGAGTAGGTATAGCCCACACTCTATAATTTACAAAGACCCAACAATTCTAGTAATTCCCTCAAGCATTTAGTGCGACAGTGGCGAGGAAAACTCCCTTTCAGGAAGAAACCTCGGACAGACCCAGGCTCTTGGTAGGAGGTGTCTGACGGAGCTGGTTGGGGGTGTGATAAACAGTGGCAACAACAGTCACATTAAAGATATCGGATCAGTGACTAGAAAAAGTAGTCGTAGTAGTTCATGTCATATCAGGGCACTGTAGGGAGTTACAGGATGTAGCATGGCACAGCAGAGCATAGCTGGATGTAGCAGGGTGCAGCAGGACACAGCAGGACTGCAGGGCACCGTAAAGAGTAGCAGGGTGTAGCAGGGTGTAGCAGGGTGTAGCAGGGTGTCGCATGGTGTAGCAGGGCGCAGACTCGGAGCAGGACCACGGCGACAGCTGCATCCATGATCTTGGTGCCACTCTAATCCAAGGAAACATGCTGGGCGAGAAAAAACATAAGGACTCCAGGGAATAGACTCCCCAGAGCTGGGTTAGTAACAAGCATTTCTGGGACATGGATGCACACAAATGGGAAGAGAGAGGAGAGAGAAGCTCAGTGTGTCAAAGGAAGTTCCCCGGCAGTCTAAAACTCAAACAGCATAACTAAGAGAGACAGGTTAAAGAGAGGTGCCTGGTCGGGCTAGAACTCTCCCCAACCAGATCGGGCTGTACTGGCCTGCCTCCCTCTACTTTGATTATAGTTATTAGTATTTTGGATCAGTAGAGCTGTGACTGTCTGTCAGCCTGGCTACAGTGCTGAAAAGAAGCCTTGGGTTGTTCCTATTTTCTTCTATTAGTGATGAGTAATAGTCTGATCTGGCATTTCTGAGGGCCTTCCTATAGGTTTTCAGACTGTCTTACCAATCTAAACGAGATTCTTCCAGTTTGGTGGAACGCCATTTACTTTCCAGTTTTCGCGAGATTTGTTTTAGTTTGCGAGTTTGGGAGTTATACCAAGGTTCTAGTTTCCTTTGCTTCATCATCTTCTTTTTGAAAGGAGGAACAGAGTCTAAAGTCGTCCGTAGGCAGGCCGTAGCACTGTCTACAAAATTATCAATTTGGGAGGGACTGAAGTTAACATAAGACCTTTATGCTCTGTTATATTAAGGTACAACATTGAGTTAAATGCTGTTGGAATATTTTCCTTAAATTTAGATATAGCACTGTCAGATAAGCATCTAGTGTAGAAGCTTTTATCTAATTTTGTATAGTCGGGTAGTAAGAATTCGAAAGTTAAGAAATGGTCTGATAATAAAGGATTCTGTGGGAATACTATTAAATCTTCAATTTCGATGCCGTATGCCAGCACAAGGTCGAGGGTGTGGTTAAAACAGTGAGTGGCCTTATGAACACTCTGACTGAAACCAATTGAATCTAATAGTGAGTTGAAAGCAATACTAAGGCTGTGGTTGTCAACGTCCATGTGAATATTAAAGTCACCTACAATAAGTACTTTGTCTGATTTTAGGACTAAACATGATAAAAACTCTGAGAATTCAGATAAAAATTCTGAATACGGACCTGGAGCTCTAACAACAAATATAATTGGCTGTACAGTTTTCCATGTTGGATGTTGAAGATTAAGAACTAGGCTTTCGAACGAGTTATAATTTAGTTTAGGTTTAGGATTAATTAAAAGGCTTGAATCAAATATGGCTGCAACTCCCCCTCCTCGGCCTGATCCTCTAGGAATTTGAGTATTATTATGACTGGGAGGAGTGGCTTCATTTAAACTAACATATTCTTCATTGCACAGCCAGGTTTCGGTAAGACAGAATAGATCAATTTGATTATCTGATATCAATTCATTTATTA
Source organism: Gymnocephalus cernua (assembly GCA_023631565.1). Taxonomy (NCBI): domain Eukaryota; kingdom Metazoa; phylum Chordata; class Actinopteri; order Perciformes; family Percidae; genus Gymnocephalus; species Gymnocephalus cernua. Next base: position 26,180,823 of record CM042445.1, read on the forward strand.
ATACTGCTTTAGAAGACAGAGATCTAATATTTAATAGTCCACATCTGCTTTTCCTATTCTGTTCTATCATTGCAGATGTTGTTTTAATTCCTATCAGGTTGTTAAGTATAGCTCCTCTTTTATTAATCTTTGACTTAACCGATCTAAGTCGGGGGACAAACACCGTGGTTATTAGACTATGAGAGGGCGGCTGCTCTAACGGAGGCACAGAGGAACGCGTTGCACTGCACCTCTGATTACTAATATCTAACTTGGGTTGTCATGGTTTATGACCGAAAATAGACTCGGTGAGATGTTTTGATATGAGATCGGCTCCGTCCAAAGTGGGATGAATGCCATCCCTCTTAATCAGACCAGGCTTTCCCCAGAACGCCCCCCAGTTATCTATGTAGCCCACATCATTAGCTGGGCACCACCCTGACAACCAGCGGTGGAAGAATGACGTACATGTCATCACTGATCAGGTTTGGCAGGGGTCCAAAGAAAACTACTGAGTCCGACATAGTCTTTGCATATGCACAAAGTGACTCAACATTAATTTTAGTGATCTCCGGTTTGCGTAATCGGGTATCATTGCCACCTACGTGGAGTATGATCTTACTGTATTTACTGTTATTTTTATTTTTAGCTTACCGTAAACGTTAGCACGTCCAACGTTCAATCGGTAACCAAGCAGTTGTTTTAATTAATTAAATAATATTCTAAGTGTCTGACAACATTATGGAAAGGATTTCTAAGGAGGTCGACCTTTCTGTTAAAGAGTAAGATTAAAGAGTTTAAACATAAAAACCAGACTTCATCTAAATAAACAGTAATTTTAGCATCGTAAACTACACTTCATTCAAAGTGGACAGAAACAAAATAAAACTGAAAAGCCGTTTTGGGCTTTTCCAACCATCACAGCTCTAGTTTTGGTTGAAATAAACTCGTAGTTTACTGATTTACATGTGAAAATAAGTTGGCTCTATACACGCTTAAAGTACTGTTTTTTTAAATGGAGTCTGGTGGGTTTAGCGCTAGTGACTTCAGAGCTGTTTCTGGTTGAACAGAAAGGTCTTAAAGAGGTTTTAAAGGTCTATCTCTGATGGGATCCTTTCATAATGTTGTCAGATACTTAGAATAATAATCTGAGCCTGTCAGTGGACAAAACCCATATTAATTTACATTGTAGCTTGTTTCTCCGCTGCCAACTGCAGCGATCTCTCTTAATACTGGACCAATGTCAAAGATTGTTGTTCCCATCAGTCACTTAGACACAAAACAGGGAAATAGGGGTTGTGTTTCTGATCGGAACGGACCGCGGTCACACAAATTAAGGCTAAAACACAAAAGAGAACCTCACCGTACATGTTATGTTTGTACATAATTCTGCCTTTTAAAGAATCAGCACTGACTAAAGCTGGAGCCTTTTTCCTAAAACCTGTTCAAATCCCTGTAAATCTGCTAACTTCTCACTGACGCAACTGTTCCTCACATCGACACATGACTCATGGAGGCATTACCTAAATCTTTATGTGCTCCTCTGCCTCTGTTTTCTGTCCCTTTGTTTGATTTGTTTCTTTAATCCATGAAGGGAATTAAATAAAGGCTCAGACAGTTACATTCTGCAACTATGCGGTGAAGTCTCGCTCAAACGAAGGGAAGGTGTGACATTCTAACACCAAAATGCACTTGCATGGCAATTTGCCTCATATGTTTCCAAAAGCATTGATTTGTAATCTCCGTCTGTTTTTTTTTTTAAATTCCTGCAGGGTGTGGGGAAGTCTGACGAGCCGTGTGCAGGCCGGGACTGCGGCGCAGGATGCAGGTGCAACCCGGAGAAAGGCAGCAGGGTGAGTCTTGTCTCATCTGTGGGACGCCTTCTAGCAAGGGCATAAGGGGGGAGGGGGAGGGGGGCACAATAACCACGGGGTCTGGGGAACCGCCCCCAGAACATTTAAAGTGGTCAAACACATACTTTTCTGCTTTCTGGTGAATGTTTCTGCAACAATTTGGGCTTTTTCTGCATCAATTTATGGTGAAAAAGTCGTTAATTTTAATGTAATTATTAATTATTCTCCTGTATTGTTTACAACTTTCTGCATAGTCAAAACATCACAAATGTTTCGGAATGTTTTTTTAGGGACCATGTACATGTGAACAAAAAAATCTGTTCGAGAATGAGACCTTGTTCTAGCCAGAAGCATGGGCCTAATTTATAATCAAAACTGACAGGCTCAGATTAATATTCTAAGTGTCTGACAACATTATGGAAAGGATTTCTAAGGAGGTCGACCTTTCTGTTAAAGAGTAAGACATTCATTCATTTCAAACATAAAAACCTCCGCGAAATTGCATTTGCTAAACCCACCAGACTCCATGTAAATAAACAGTCATTTTAGCATCGTAAAAACACACTTCATTCAAAGTTATGAAAAGCCATTTTGGGTCATCTTTTCACATTTCCAACCATCACAACTCTAGTTTTGATTAACAGAAAGGTCTCACCAAGGTTTTAAAGGTCTATCTCTGATGGGATCTTTTCCATAATGTTGTCAGATACTTATATAGACTATTAATCTGAGCCTGTCAGTGGTAAAACAAGCACTTTTGTGAAGGTAAATACAAGCAGGACAATAACGCTATTAACTTACATTGTAGCTTGTTTCTCCGCTGCCGACTGCAGCGATCTCGTTTAGTACTGGACCAATGTCAAAGATTGTTGTTCCCATCAGTCACTTAGACAAAAACATAGGGAAATAGGGTCCAGGTTGAAAAAGAATGGTAGTTACCCTTTAATAACATGACAAAAAGTCTGCGTTTATGCAAATAATGTGGTTAAAAAAAAACAGCTGAGAGCTGTGTGTGTGTTCACATGTGTCTAAAACCAGACTAACTGTAAGCTTCACACTGTAGCTCGGTCTCTTTCAGCCGTTATCCAAACAACAATTACTGTCTGACACAGAAGCCTGCACTTACTGCCAGCCCGCTGTTCGCCAGTTTAGGTAAATAACATAGTGAGGACCCAGCTACCTGTAGGTAAATGATATATATGTACAGTATATATCCCAGGTAATACTACCTGCGCCTGTGCACGCCTCCTGCTCGTCCTAAATGACACAGCCACCGCTGTATCACCTCCTTCACCTGAGACATTTACGTGTTTAGGTGCTTATTTGTCTCTTTTCAGTTTTACTTTTGCACTCACAGGTCGGTGAGGCGAGGCGTTGCTCTCGATCATAGCTGTTAACAGCGCTGAAGTCCACAGGTGGAAGTAGTTTAAGTCCGTGTTTTGTGCACGACGGGGACGCGTGCACATGCAGCGCTGTTTGGCATCTGCAGCTTTGTTCCCTTGAATTTTCAGCCGCGCTGCTTCTGAGCTACAAGATGAGAAAACTATCAGAAGACGCATTCATTCAGTGAGCTAAACGTCCTCCTGTAGGGATGTAACGATACACTTAACTCACGATTCCATATGATTCACGATACGATTTTTAATCTAAATTATAATTTTGCTTTAGCTGCTTTGCTTTTTCAGGCAAAGTATTAGGCCTCCTGCACACTGGCTCTTGTTCTGAGGATTATTTTAACAGAATGAGCTACAGACAAATGACTGAAAAATATTCCTCTATTTATATAAACTATGCAAAACAATGTTTTATTGTTATATTGTTGGCTAGTTTCATCATCATCACATCAGATTTTTATAAACTACATTTTTTGTGCGCAGGAATCTTAACGTGTAAAGTAACTAGTAACTTAAGCTGTAACAGATGAATGTAGTGGAGTAGAAGTAGAATGTAGAAAGTGGCATGAAAAGAAAAGACTCAAGTAAAGTACAAGTACCTCAACATTTGTACAGTACTTGAGTAAATGTACGTAGTTACATTCCACCACTGGATATTTCCATTGTTATTCCTGCTGTTTGTCCTGTACAGATGTTTTGGCTCCCACAGACAGTTGGTAAAACTGCACCAATAACTCTGGAGGGCATTGCACACACTGCTGGTACATGACTGTTACTTATAGAAGAGGAGGAGAGCAGGACTGACATGTAACGTCAAACACAGCATAGACACAATCCAGATGCTGTGTGTTGGTTTTAGTTGGCTTTCATTATTAAAAGCCAAAGGGGCTTCGGTTCAGCTAAGTGTTTGTAAAGTTTGACTTCCCTGGCTTTAATATCTGTATCATGTTGGATCCATTAAGTCCAATAACATCCACTTTAGTTGGGTAAACCCCCCGTGGGTCAAAGGGCAGAGTTAGGATGACAGGATGGCGCGTGTGTTTGTGTGTTTGTGTGTGTGTGTGTGTGTGTGTGTGTGTGTGCGCGTGTGTGTGTGTGTGTGTGTGTGTGTGTGTGTGTGTGTGTGTGTGTGTGTGTGTGTGTGTGTGTTCAACACACATTCTTGCAAAGGAGTCAGGAAGTGTGGGCTTTATTTAATTTTGCCAGACCTCCATCTGTTTCAATCCGAAACAGAGAGGGAGGACTTCCTAATTTTGTCAAGCTGCCGGCGGGGTCAGCCCAACATTTCTGTGTCCCAATGGAGTCAAAAGCCTCATCCAATCATAGTGTCTCTTTTACTTTAACCCTCATGTTGCTCTTGGGTCAAATTTAACCCGTTTTCAAAGTTTCTATATCAAAAATGTGGGTTTCTTTTAAACGAATTGTGCACAAATAACATGCATGGTTCCATACATGAAATAGGCTGTGATCATCCATCAACATACGTTCCTCTGATCTTAACTATTAGTCAAAATAGTTCATAACTTCTGTTTTTTTTATATCGAAAATTAGGTATAATTTTTTGTTTTTATTTAACCTTTATTTAACCAGGTAGGCCGTTGAGAACAGGTTCTCATTTGCAACGGCGACCTGGCCAAGAAAAGCATAAGCGTGCAAGACTACAGAATACAATAGGTTACATAAAGTACAAATTAAGAAGGCAATACAAAGCCGGTGCAAAGTCAAATGTAAGTCGATGGATATGCGAAAGTGATATGGTGATAACATAATATACATGAATAGACAGTCTATAGTGTGGTCTAGTTAGTGATGAAGATCAGTTATAACGCAATATATATGAATAGACAGTATATAAATGCTGAAATGTAGTGAAGAGTCAATATATACAGTTAGTGCAAGTTGTGGTCTAGTTAGTGATGTAGATCAGTAATAACACAATATGCATGAATAGACAGTCTATATAAATGCTGATATGTAGTAAAGAGTCAATGTACAGTTAGTGCAAAGTGTGATCTGATAGTGATGTAGATCAATAATAACACAATATACATGAAAAGACAGACTATATAAATACTGAGTCAATATACAGTTAGTGCAGATTGTGGTCTGGATAGAGATGTAGATCAGTAATAACATGATAAACATGAATAAGACTGACTATATAAATGCTGAAATGTAGTGAAGAGTCAATGTACAGTTAGTGCAAAGTGTGATCTGGATAGTGATGTAGATCCGTAATAACATGATAAACATGAATAGACAGATGATATATATGCTGAAATGTAGTAAAGAGTCAATATACAGTTAGTGCAGATTGCGGTCTGGGTAGTGATGTAGATCAGTGGATGTACAAAAATTGTGTGTCAACAGAGGTGGGAAGAATAACAGTTGAGCATGCCAGGACAGATTAATATTGCAAAAGAGTGTAAACAGATATGATAGCAATGCAGGTGAAGAAGTGCATCTGTGCAACTATGCAATGGGGCATGACAGAGAAATGGAATAAGGGTGTGCAGAACAGTTAGCATGTACAGTGATCGGACAGGAGCTCAAACACACGTACTTTGAAGGCAGTTAGTTAGCAACTGAGAACTGGAAGGATTGGCAACCAAAGGAGGTGTGGGCTTTTGGGGTGACCAAGGAGATGTAACTGCTTGTGCGAAGGTGGGTAAAGCTATTGTGACCAGTGAGCGTAGGTACAGCGGGCCTTTGCCTAGCAAGGACTTGTAAATGAGTTGGTACCAGTGAGTTAAAGATGCCATATTATGCTCATTTTCAGGTTCATATTTGTATTTTAAGGTTGTACCAGAATAGGTTTACATGGTTTAATTTTCAAAAAACACAATATTTTTGTTGTACTGCACATCTCTCTCTCACTGCTGCAGCTCCTCTTTTCACCTTGTGTTCAGGTCTCTGTTTTAGCTGACAGAGTGAATCATCTTTCCTTCTGTACTATCTTTGATTCCACTCGCACATGCTCAGTAGCTCAGATCATAGATCATGTCAGTTAGCTCCATAGACAGTAAAAGAAAGGTTGTTTCTCCAACTTTGGTCAGTTACAAGGCAGGATTAGCCGGGAGACTTCTTCTAAAGGAGGGCGCACATGGAAGTACTTCTTTTGTAGATTATGGTGAACTTGTGTGTATTGTAGCAGTGCTTTGCCATTGAGAACGAGCTAGCATGCTAACGCTAACGGTTGTGTTTAGCCCGTCGTTTCGGCTAGTTACATAAAAAGCCGTGCAGATTTTGAATAGCTCACCCAGAGACTGAAGGCAGGACACATTCAGAAACCGTATCTCACTCAAAACAGCATGGATAGATTTTTTTCCAAGTTTGTATGCGTGTGGAAGCACCAGAGACACAAAATAAAGTGATTTTTTCATAATATGGGCACTTCAAGTGTTGAGTGTGTAATAAGGGCCAGCCACCTAATGCATAGAGGTTGCAGTGGTGGGTGTTATAAGAGGCTCTGGTCACAAAACATATGGCACTATGGTAGACAACATCCAGTTTTTTTCAGGAGAGAGTTTGAGGCACTGAAATCGGGACTTGGTAAAATTGTCATTTTCACCAATGCGAGTTTGGCAGCATGAATGAAGGAGGCCCTGTTGTGGAATAGGAAACCGATCTTAGACTTAATTTTAGATTGAAAGTGGTTTATGTGTTACTTGAAATAGAAGGAACTGTCTAACCAGACACCTAAGTATTTGTACACCGCCACATTTTCTAATTCCAACCCATCGAGCGTGGTAATCCTAATCGGATGGGCAGCGATCGATTGAAAAGCATGAACTTGGTTTTGCCAGAGTTTATTAGTAATTGGAGGTTTCGGAACCTTTAACCCTTTGAACTCTGCACTAGAAATGATCCGCCAGTGCCTAGATTGGTTTGCTTATTGTCATTTCCTGGAGTATCTTCAAGTGTTTCATATCCTTAAAACCAGTACAACCTAAGCCACAAGTTTATGTAAGTCAATAAACCATAGTAATTAAAGCTATAGTGCGTAGTTTCTGTCGCCCCCATGAGGAATTCTAAGTAATGACAAAAAAACTGTCGGCACGTCCACATGATACAAGCCTTCCGTGATCGCGCACCACCCCTACTGCACGCAGTTGCTAGTAACCAAGGAGGACACGGAGGATTAAAAACACATGATGGACTCTTCAGAAGAGGTCATTATCTTCACTCGAGTTTCTGTGTGGGAAAGTCACCGGACGACACAATCTTCTGAACACAGTCACACTGAGAAACCCAGAGAGAGTTGTGTGGAGCTGAGAGTCCTAATTAACTTTGTAGCAACTCATTTGGTAATGGCTTGAATGTAACAGACGTTTATTAATATCAAAAAGTTACGCACTAAACTTTGATCTAAAAATGTGAAGACAGTCGCGTTACAATATGAAACAGAGAAAAGTAGCAAATCCTCACATTTGAGAAGCTGAGAATAGAAAATAATTAGCTTTGCTGATTGATGAATGACTAAATAACAATTCATCAGTTCATCAATTAAGTGTTAGAACGGAACAAACACTGTGATTAGCTGAAAAAAAGAAAGAGGTGTTGGCATGAAGCCATTAGTAAAATAAGTATGTAAGCAGTGGTGGAATGTAACTAAGTACATTTACTCAAGTGCAAATGTTGAGGTACTTGTACTTTACTTGAGTCTTTTGTTTTCATGCCACTAATACTTTTACTTACTTATTAAGGATCTGAATACTTCTTGCACCACTGTACGTAAATGTGAGAGGGACAGACAGAAAGAGTCTCTCTCACACACGCAGACGACAAAGGAGAGGCAGGAATGAAGGATGAATAGAGAGGAAAAGAGAGAGTGCAGCAGTTAAAGTAGGATGAGGGTAAAGTGATAGTGGGTGTGTGTCTCGGTGGGATGGCAAGATAAGAAAATGAAGTAAACCCTCTGCAGGGGCCTCTCGATTAAAGAATGCTCCTGAATTCCTTTTCTTTAATCCTGAAGCAGGTAGAGAGGAAGAAAGAGAGAGAGCGAGAGGGGTGGTGGGGGGGGGGGGGGCAGAATGCCTTTTATGTCAAACCAGAGGAGAAAAATGGGACAGTGGGATCATGGGAGTAGAAATGTTTGCCACCATTGGCCTCATTGCAGTCAACTTCTCCCGGTTAGGATTCCTTCAGTGTTCATCGTTCTGCACAGGTCTCCTCCTCTCCAAAACAAACAGACCAGCAGATTAGAATGGGAAACACACACAAAAAAAGCAGTTTTTATGGTGGCCGACAGGGGCAAACACACTGCAACTTAATGAAACACACGCAAATAGACAAAACACACAAATTAAGAAAACATCTTCATAAATTTGACAACACATGCGCAGTATTTACCAAACGCACTGCAAATACACAAACGTGCTGCAAATACAGAAATGATGCAAAAAGAAAAGCACACAAACTCCGAAAACAGAAACAATGCAAAAAGAAAAGCAGACAATCCCCGAAAACAAATGCACCAAAAAACCCGCTGCATCCAGATTACACAACGGAAGTTCTCCAGGCCTCTAGAGGGAGCGCTAAGTGGAACCGCTTGATTTTCGACCCCATCGTTTCTGTTTTCGGAGTTTATGTGCTTTTCTTTTTGCATCGTTTGTGTATTTGCAGCGCATTTGTGTATTTGAGTGTACACACACACACACACACACACACACACACACACACACACACACACATTTTGGCCTGTCTCCCTCTGACTCTGTGATCCAGTGCCCCTGACCGTCTGGTCTACCCTGGCCTTTGTGATGGCTGTGACCTTTGACCTTTCCTAGAATAGACTCTGTGTCTGGTGATGGGATGAGCCGGCTAAGTGTCAGGTGTGTGTGTGTGTGTGTGTGTGTGTGTGTGTGTGTGTGTGTGTGTGTGTGTGTGTGTGTGTGTGTGTGTGTGTGTGTGTGTGTGTGTGTACAGCAAAAGAAAAGCAAGTCAATTCTCTGTTTCCTGTTTAGGGTACAAGTTTGAACTAAAACTAGTATGAAACAGACAACAGTGTGAAAAGAAATTCATCTTCCTGAAAAGTATCCAGGAGCTCTTGCTGCATCATCTCAGTTTCCAGTGCGCACTACCGCCCTCACATGGCTGCTTTAGGTACCGCTATGAACCAGAGTAAAAGCTAGAGCGTCATCTTGTGCAGCTATTTTCTCAGAAAGTTGATTGTAGGAATGAAACATAATGTAGTTTAAACATATATCTGCAGCAAACTGCTGTGTTATTTATGTGTTTGGTTATATTTTGTCAATTAGTGTATTTTTCAATTAAATTAACATTTATTATTGACTTTGGAAACAGCAGTTTGACCAAACTATTCTTAACTTAACTCCATCTCCTGAAGAAGACTGTTAGAGGTGACTAAAAGCTACATAAAGAGCTAGTAAGTGGACAAACTTCAATCATGTCATTCTGGGATTTTAAAGGAACACACCAACTTATTGGAACTTTGTCTTATTCAGTGTATCCCCCAGAGTTAGATGAGTGCATACATACCCTTCTCATCTCCGTGCGTGTTGTAACTCTGTCTGACGCACCCACCGTTAGCTTAGCCTAGCACAGATCCTGGAGGTAACCGGCTCCAACTAGCCTACTGCTCCGAGTAAGTGACAAAATAACGGCAACATGTTCCTATTTACATGTTGTGATTTGTATAGTCACAGCGTGTACAAATAACAACGTCACATGAGACACAGCCATCTTCTAACTGTATATAAACTGGGAACTATATTCTCAGAAAGGCGAATCACTGCTGGGGGATACGGGGAATAAGACAAAGTCCCAATAAGTCAGCGTGTTCCTTAAAGCTGGTTGGTGACAGTTTACAATTGATTTTAAAGATGTTTTACGGCTTTCAAAGATGTTCTCATCAGAAATGTCTCTAGACACAAAAATCTTTCAGTTTACAGTTTAATAATCATACAAAAACATCACAGTTCAAAAGACCAAGATGATGTTATACATGAGGAGTAATAACAAGGTGCAAGACCCCTTTGAGTACATTATATCTAGAAGATAAACATTGAGTAGTATTGTTAATACAAAACAAATATTAAATTACTTCAAACATGTTTTGTAAAATTATGTTTTGAAGTACTTTTACTTTGAAGTGTGGCAGAATATTACAGATTTTTTTGTGCTTTGTTTTGGGCATTTAGGTGATGCTCTCACTCGTCTAATCTTGATTGCAGTCCAATCCGGACAGTTCAAACAAAATTAAAGCATGAGAATATAGAAATTAAGTCAATACGGTGGAAAAATGCCAGAGGGAGGGTGTCACTGGGTTCTGTCTCCTCTGCACAGAGCAGGAATTAGACACCTTCTGGGTGATCTAATACACACACACACACACACACACACAGACACACCCACACACATGCACACAAACACGCACGCACATGCACACACACACACACACACACACACATAGACACACACACACACACACGCACACAAACACGCACGCACATGCACACACACACACACACACACACGCACACAAACACGCACACACACGCACACACACACACACACACACATAGACACACACACACACACACGCACACAAACACGCACGCACATGCACACGCACGCACACACACACACAAAGGGCAAACGTGCAGGAATGTACAAAACTGGTTATTACTGATTTATAGGCTGTTGTAATTCGATGCGATGATGACAGCACAGTTATTTATGACATTTACACACACACACACACACACACACACACACAAAACTATCATTTATGACATTTCTTTTCAGCGGTCGTCTCGCCTTGCTTGTTACTGAATGTTAAGCTTAAAGGTATAATGGAGGATTTTCCAGAATTTTAGAAAAGAACCGCCCTCTCCACTTTTTGAAAAAATGCACATGCACAACACTCTACCTGCTCCTGAGAGGGAATGCCTATTAAACGTGTGCACAAGAGAGCATGCACGAGCCTAGTTCTCCTCGTGCACGCTCTGTTTACAAGTTGCTGTCGGCATGGCTCTACAAGCCTACTTTCCAAAAGAAGATTTGCACTTTTTCCACTATATCAGACTCGCCACCGGTAAGTGGAAATCTATTTACGACAAGCATATCTATAGCTAACTTTAGCATGCTACAGGCCAACAAACAAGCTATCGCCAAGAGCGGGGAGACAGCGGTCGGAGGCTTTTATATACTGTCTATGGTCGGAGTCCGGCCGTCTGTTCGCTAACCTGCACGGCACGTACGACCAAGGGGGCAGGCTTCTCTCCACAGAGTGAAGCCTCCTATGGCGCCATTTTAATGCTACCAGACTCTCACCCGCTGTTAGCAGCCCATTGACTGCCATTCATTTTGGCGTCACTTTGACAGCGAATAACTTTACATCTGAAGCATTTAAAGACTTTATTTGTCCATTGTTTATTTCTAAAGAAACACAACAATGTATAAAAGGCTCCATTACCTTGTACCTCACGTTATGGCTCCGTAGCAGACATTTTTATAAAAATAGGCTAACGTTTGTGTCATAACCACGCGACTTACTGTCGCATAGTACAGGAATTACCGTATAGTACAGGAGAAGGTCGCAGTCAGTTTCGACGTACATTAGCTGTTTAGTTTAATTACTAATGTTAACTAGCATTTTAGTTAGCAATAATTAGCCTGTGCCTATGTTATCTCCTTACATATACCTACACTCTCCGTCTCTGCAAGATTGGGAATGATTGAGATTTCTCTTGGCACAGCTACCAGAAGACTTACAACGTTCAGACTCGTTGCTCACGTCACATCTACGACGGCAAGCTCAGTTTGCAGCTGCGCAGTAACGCTCGAGCCTCACTGAAAAGTGCTTCTAATAGACTTCACTCGTCTCCGTCCAGAGCAACGGGATCTGTCGATCCATTTTATATACTGTCTATGCGTACGACGGCCTTACGTAAACATATCCCAGAATGATTGACAGCTAGGAGGACCAATAGTCTTGATGATCCACCCGGAAAAAGAAAATCCTCCACTATACCTTTAAAGTGAAACGCTATAAGCTAATCACCTTTAAACTATAGAAAAAAATACTTTAGGATGTGCAATTATGTTTTTGTGTGTGGTATATTTTGAATCTCATATGTGCAGGTTCATTTAAATATAAACACAATTAAAAGTAAATACAGGAAGATGAGCCAGAGCCTGGGGCCTCACCTACAGGATGGGTTGGCCGTCAGATTGTATCAGACAGGAGTGAGTACAGCTGCCTCCATCACACACACACACACACACACACACACACACACACACACACACACACACACACACACACACACACACACACACACACACACACACACACATCAAATTGAAAGATGTTTTTGTTTGCCATCTTCCACATTCCTGGCTGTCTCTGTTTGCTTGTAAACTGTTGGACTCAGATGGGATTTTGTTGGCCAACCTTCGCAGGTTGAGGTCGATCAGCAGAATGGACTTCCTGCTCATAGTAGCAGCTCTAAAAGATTTGCCATTTCTATGCCAACACTTTATTAAAACTCACCTGAAACTTGTTTTGAAGCATCACGGAACGATAACACTCTCAATGATTGCTTTTAAAGTCATCAGGACATCAGCAAACTTGTATTGGCTCTGTACTGTAGGCTATGTGAATTGAGGCAAAGTCATGTGTTTTGTTTTTGGCGCGCTGTTAATTATTAATCTTCGCCCTTTTCTTCTGCATGAGTTTAACGGCTCCCGACTGGAGAATTAGTGCCACCAGGGGTCCGTTTCAGGTAGGAGGTTCAACAAACTCTGAGTCTGAGCCTGATCTCTGAGTTGATTGAGCCTGAGATGGGAAACTCTGAGTTTTCAGTTTCACAACGGCTGATTGGAGTTGGTTCAATCAACTCGGAGTAGGTTGACTCAGGGTTACGCGCGTGCACCGAAGACAGCATGAATGGAGCCGTGATACTACGATTCACCATGGCAACAACTACAAACAAACGGGTCGGCGGACATACTCATGCGCACATACAGCGAGTTTGAACATGTATTTCGTTAAAAAAGCAACACAGCGGCTGCTGCAAAGAGAGAGAAATTGCGCTGGAGAAAATTGCTGCTAGAGTAAATTCTTATATTCCAATATGATGTATATCATATTTAATCATAAGCTAATATTACTTCAAATCTATTTCAGGTAGGTGCAATACTGCGGGTGAAAAAGTCCTAGGCCTACTAATCCCATTCTGAGGCTGCAGCACCATCATTAACAGAATTATAATTCATAATCTTTCATTTCAAAGGGTTTACATCATTCACCTGCAATCCTGTGGAACTCCTTTTTAATGGCTCTGACTGGTCTGTGTCCAGGGAACACTACAAATGTTTAAACTCTTTACTTTCACTGACCCTTAGATACTCACGCTCAAAGTGGACGCTGCTTAAACTTTGTTATAAATTTGACGCATTAAATCTTCAAAATATATGGTCATGCAGCACATCGGTTGAAAGCTTAGACTGTCTGGATTGAATTAAGCCCAAACACAAAGCATGAGATGATTTATAGCAGTTATACAACGTTTCAGAGCGATCTCTTCTGACGGCGCTTTATTAAAATTATTATTATCACCAAGGTTGTAGAAACAACTGTAGGCTAATGCAAGAATGTGCTGGGATATAGAGCATGTCCACGATGGGTGACGTTAGTGATATGAGGACGGATAAGGTTATGTAGCTTACATAACTGATAGACTGGGAAGAAAAACCATACCGCTCAAATAGGAAGTTATCTGGAAATTAAAATGCATATCATCTTCCGACATATGTTTAACTCCCTGCCATACAGCGTCTTCATCAACGGGATCGTCGATAAAAGGAAATGTCATGTTTTGAGAAAAAACAATGTTTTAAAGTCTGCCTAACAGTTAATAAACCAACAATGTTTTTTTATTCACGCCGATATAACAAACTGCGCTGAAATGCACCTGATCCAGACTGAATGAATGAATGAGGAAATGAAGAGCGCTGTGTCAGAGGGAGGAGTCTTCAAGAAACTCGAGGTTTCTTGAAGAAAACCTGCTCCCGACCAGGTTAGGTTCATAGGCTCAGTTACCATAGTAACTGACTCTGAGGTTAAGTTACCTCTCTTTCTGAAACGGAAAACCCAGAGTTTCCCTCATCTCAGGCTTAACAAACTCAGAGTTTCCACTAATCCTCCTACCTGAAACGGACCTCAGCTGTTTATGCTGCAAACTCCTGATTTTCACATAACAGTAGTGAATGGAAATGATTTGCATTTGTTCAGAATTTGCACCAAATTTGGATCCGAACTTGGCTACAGACTGCACAAAAGTCCAGCTGTTAATTTCTCGAATATGTAGCAAAAGTTGACTTTGTGTGCTTTTGAAACACCCCTTTACATGGTTTATATAACAATAATAACATGAAGCAGAAAATAAAGAAGAAAATGTACCAAAATAAAAGTGCAAAACATGGAATTTTGTAGGCGATTTGTAGCTTTGTAACTATTGTAATACCAGCCAAGTAATTACTATGAATTAAGGAAAAGACCACGAGATGACGGTCCTTTCAGCATTTGTGGCAATTGAGTTTAGGCCACTAAAAGTGAGCATCATGCGGCGACAAAATCACTAATTAGAGAAAGAAGAGAGAGAGAGAGAGAGAGAGAGAGAGATCGTTGCTAACGTTAGATAAAACAAAGTGGTGGAGCAAGCTAGAGAAAGACCAGAGAGAGAGAGAGAGAGAGCTCAGGACTTTTTTGAAAACATGGTTTACGCCACAGGATTATAATGTAAAACGGATGCTGGCAGTTTTTTAAAAAAAGACGTCACGTGTGAACATAGCCGAACATATGATATAAAGTGATGCGTCCATTGCTTCATATGGGACGCTTCTTCCTAGGGCTGGGCGATAAAACGATAACGATATGTATCGCGATAGACATGTAATCAATATCAATAAAAAATGCGCTCAATAAAAGTTCGATAATTCTTTTTTTTTTTTTTTTTTTTCTTCGTCGGAAGAAACCAGAGGTTTCAAAGCAAGTTTGGTTGCATGAACAAAGGCACTCGCTCTCTGGTAGCCTAGCAACGTAGGGAGTGACACGCTAACAGCCAATCATGTAACAGTATTGTGTTTGGTTGCGCCATATCGTTGTCTCGTGTTGGATTCTTCAATAACAGAACTGCCGTGGAGTGATAAGTAGAAAATGAGTGCTGCAGCGAGCGCGGAAGTTCTTGATGAAACGGGAAACGTCAGCTCGCCAGTATGGCAGTTTTTTGGATTTTATAAGTCTGACCGTAGTCAGACCAATGTCGTCTGCAAATTATGCAAGACCATCGTCCCCACCGCAAACCTGTTTTACCACCTTAGCCGCGCTCACCCTTTGGAGCACAACCGTATTCGCCAGCAACGTCCAACATCTGCAGCTGGAACCCCGCACAAGCAGCAGAGCACCACGGAGAGGTACTCTCAGTGCCTTATGACGGTAAAAGCTAAACGGTACAAATAAATAACGGAGGCAGTGGCATATCATATAGGCAAAGACATGCTTCTGCTGAGCACCCCCCCACCATGTACGGTTTAGGCTGTACCGTGACTGTTAGACGGAGAAAAATAATAACTGTTACTGTACTGTATCACGTTAGTTTTTTATGTTACAGATGTAAAGTCTACCTCAGTTTTATTTCAATTTCTCCTATGTTTACAAAACACTGCACATATTTTAAAACACTTCATTCACCAGAAGTGTTCATTGTGATTTTAGACTTATGTTTACATTTGAATTATTTGAGTGTTTTCCATGGTTGTTTTGACATTTCTGCTTTTATAACTGAGGGGATTATAATCGGAGGAAGGTTAAGCTTAAAATAAAAACGTTTAAATTGAATACATTTTTTTCTCCTGGTCCTTATTTTAAATAGGTCATAAAAAATATCAATAATTATCGATATCGACTGATATGAAACACTTATATCGTGATACAGTTTCAGCCATATCGCCCAGCCCTACTTCTTCCATCACACTCTCTCTCTCTTAACCCCCCCTGCTGCTCTCCCTTTTTAAATAATGAAGTGTCTGGTTTGGAACTAAACTGTAAAAAGGACCATTTGTATCATTTCACTTTAGTTTATTACTCCCAGCTGCAGTCTAGTGGAGATGTTGCAGCATTACCGAGAAATGAATGAGATTCTTACAACTCAAAGCCAAACAGCTCATAATTGAGAGTGGCAATTGATTTTGAAGCTGTTACAAACATCTTTATCTTCATTACCTCAACAGTCACAGCTGTATGTTTATTTTTTTATAGGTTTAAACAAGCCATACATGCCAATTACATCTGCTGTTTCTCGTAACCTCAGGAAAAATGTTTTCGTTCCAGCCCCAAGTGCACCAATTAGTTAAAGTTTTTAAGACTTGGGAGTAAAAATACTGTGTTTTATATTTATGGCTTTCCTCAAGGCTCTTCGTTTTTAAAGGGACATTTTGCTTTATTGTTGGAGGAAACGAAAACCTTTGGTTCACTTGTTAAGGCACTTTGGGCTAGATTTATCAAGCCGTTTGCACCTGTTTCCAGGCGCTAATTGGTCACAAAGATGGACGTAACCGATGCGGGCTATTTACAAACAGAGTGCACTTGGGTAAAATCGCAGATTTCCTGCCACATGAGCGAGAAGAGACAAGTTGCGCTTTCAATGTGCGTTCGCGGGAGGGTCATGGGGGAAGTGGGAGATCCACCCAAAAAGGTGGGAGGATACGCGTAAAGTGCGCCTGATTATATATTCCGTGGTATTTACAAAGACTGCCAGTAAGAGCGTGCCTCTATTCTGCGGGGGAAATTCTTGCCTCTTAAAAGCAGGTCTAAACCAGCCGCAATTGGGTTTCCTCGTAGACCTATATGCCATTGGTGAAATGGTAGCAGTAATCCGAGCAAGATGAAGACATAGGCCAGGCTGAAAATATTACCGAACTCGCATAAATAGACGCAGCATAAACTGCGCTAGTGTTAGTAAATGAGGCCCTCAATGTCTTGCATTCAAATAGCAAAAACACAAATTGAAAAGACAACAAAGCAAGAGTGTCATAGCAGTCATTTTTACACTCGAGCTTCCCCTCCTCATTGCTCATTCCTTGTCCCGACAGCTAAGAACAACTTTATGACATCATTGCGTGGGACAGTGGAGGCCTGCTGACCGCTAATGGGGTTTTTATTGGAGGGGAAAGCACCTGGATGAAAGGAGAGAACAGGTTGTTTGTTTAATGGCATCCACCACTACAAACAGTCAGGGGTGCAGAGGAGCGGTGGGAATCAGTCTGAGGGAGTCTGAAGAGAAGACCCAGTGGGTGGCTGTCTCTGTTTTTAATGAGAGTTCAACAAGAAATGGGTTCAAATATATGTTGCCGATGCAACAACCGACATACCTCAACAGTCCAGTAAAAGTGATTTCATCTGAATCCTGCATCTAAAGATTACTAACATAATCTATTCATCCAATCATCCTTTTTTAATATTAAATGTTAAAATAACAAGACACCAAGACTCCCAGACACCGACCTGAGGTCTTCAAGATGCTCGTTTGTTCCAACTGACTGTCCAACCGTGTTTTCATTTACTCATTTTTATGCACATTTTAAAGTATTGTATTCGAAAAAGTTGAATAGAATCAGTACAATTTGATAAAACTTATGCAATTGTGCAAACTATTTTTTGCGCTCCCTTGAGGTGGTTTGTGCCTTTGTGGAAAGAGCTGCTGCGCTTACTGAGAAATAGAAACGCCTTTGCTGAATAAGTTCTGACGTTCTAACTCACAGGACTGATCAGCTGTTTCCGCTGTCATCCGTCTTCCCGGGTTTTCCCGTAACGTGTCTTCGTCTCCGGATGGCATTAAACACGGTCAATGCTAGTTGACATAGAAGAACATTTAAAACTTGCCCAATTGAACTAAAAATCCTGGAGATAATAGCTGCATCTCCTGCCCCTTATTGAATAGCTTCTTGACTCCTCGGTCCTCAGCTGAACCGGATGTTGTTCTGTCCTTCCTCGGTGAAGGCCGTCTCAAAGTCCTTATTTCTGCCCCGAGGAGCGAGGAGCGAGCATCCAGGAGCTATAGGCGAGGAAACACGAGGGCAGCCTTCCCGTGCAGCCAAGCAGCTGAAGGAGTTGCTAACTCCAGCTGATGTATTTATGTGACGCTTCAGAGGAAAGGATGTCTCATTTCTCTAAAACACATTTGCTCATTGCCTCTGTCCTCCCATGATTTCCTGGTGTCTCTCCCGTGCCTCCTCGGTGGGAGGGACTAAGATGCGAGGAAGGGAGGCAAGTGGAGGAATCAGGAATGCAATTTAAGGGCTATGGGACGTACCCACTTTCTCCACTCATAGATGGGTTAGATGTCCAAGGCAATTTGTTTTGTTTCCGGTTAGCAACCTCTACTTCTTCTACTCTGTTTGCTGGCGGATTACAGGCATACGTGGCCTCCGGCGCCAGCTTCTGACCAAACTACGCTGTTTATTCGCTTCAAACCAGTTGATGGCAACGCGCCTAGGCTGCATTTCCCGTTGGCAACATTTTAATAGTTTGCTTAAAATTCGCTTGACATTTCCGTGAATGTTTGTCTTGGAAATGAACACAAATAATCAATCATCAATCACTGCAGTGACTCAACACTATATGTCACAACCGGTGTGTTTTACACTTTAGTTTGAATGCTGAGTACTCAGCTCTTCTGTTCAATTTTAACCAAGTGAAAACCCTCCTGTTTGTCTAGGGAATTAATTTCCCACGAGCTTCCAAAGACAGTTGTGTTTAGAGTAGCAAAACGTCTATGAAGTCAATTTACATCAATTAATAGTGTTGATTTCAAAGTTTTTAATTGGATTCTCCTGATCTGTTTTTAAATTAACAACACATAACAGGTTTTTATGGCTTATTTACTGAAACAATGACAGACAGTAACAAACGTGATGCTTTATATAAGTCTGCATGGTTGATTGAGGTTGGAAGCAAGTGCTCTAGGAAATGGAGAGAAACTCTGAAATGGCTTCAGATGTTTGGAGCAATTTATTGAACACCTGGGGTGGTGTTTTTTGTATTTGGACAGGTCAAACTGGCGGATGAGAGGCTCAAAAGGTAAGATTTAAGCCCAGGAAAAGATAGAAAAACATTGGTATAAGGAGAAAAATCTTAATCTGATGGACAGGAAATAAATCAATCATAACAAAATAAAACAACTAAAAGGGCACTCCCAAGTTTTGAAAAGTTCTTCCTCGGCCCATGCTACACCCTTCCACCAATTTTCGTGGAAAAAAACAGTAGTTTTTCTGTAATTCTGCTGACAGACAGAACCAAAAACATAACATCCTTGGCAGAGGAATAACGCTCATAAATATGGACCCATGCCCAAACTCAACTGTTTCTTCATGTAGTAAATTAAATGAAAATCAGAAAAGGATTTGCCAAAATCTCACTGAATCTCGCAGAATGACTACTCTGTCCAATAAAAGAGCTATTTTTTGTGATTTTTATGTACTACCTGAACTTAAACAGCCATGAATTTAAAGATTAAACAAAATACAAACTGCTCCCAGTTTGTTATCTCTATAGGCCTACTCTCCACGTATGTGAGAAATCTCATGTTAAATGCCAGCATGCTGAGATAATGCTGATTTCTCTCTCTGTCCACCCTGTCTTTGGTTGCTCTACAGTACAATCACTCATCTGGGCAGGACAAACATGTCTCAGATGAACGAAGATGTTTGGGTTAGCGGTCTAATCGCTGATGGGGATAGGAGGAAAAAAAGACAACACAACCTAAACATTCCCATCTAGAGAGGATTTCCCTGTGTGTGTGTGTGTGTGTGTGTGTGTGTGTGGATGAGTGTGGGAGCTGACTTTGTCGTTAGTGTTTTCAGTTGTTTCATCTTTAACAGCATCAAAAGTGAAGCCCCGTCCTTTCCACTTCTTTGTAGCCGTCACTCTGCCTTTCTGTCGAGGGCGTTTGAGGTTCTGCCGAGTCATGTGGCTCGATCTGTAATTAGGTTATCAAATTGACCCCACTGATTAAACTTGCACCCAAAGACCCAACATTTGCCAGGCCCTCTTTCCACGTTGCTCCCATCACCGTCCCCCAGTGAGCATGCAGTGTGACAGCTAAAATCTTCCCCCTGGCACACTCACTGCTCAAAACAATGCATCCCGATAATTCCTCCGAGGGCCCGAGGGTGTGTGTTCGTGTTTGTATGCGTGTGCGTTGGTGGACAACACACACACACACACACACACACACAAACACACACACACTGGTTTTCACACGCATGGCGGATAGAATCTGTCTGTCCAAGCACTCTCCTCTATCAGGAAGTGAGGTCGGCCCGATGGGAGCAGTAAGTCCAGAGAGCTTAGCGGCCCAGAATAGGCTCCATTGTGCCCTTTGTGCTGGAGGGGATTTGGGCCTACAAACTGACCAGTCTGCTGGAAGGTGATGAGGATGGAAGGTCTGGAAGAGCCGGGCGGAGACCCGCCGGGCTGGCATGTAAACAGATGGGGATGCCAACTGGCAAGGGTGTGTGTGGGGAGACGGTGTCGTCGACGTTGGCAGAGAGAGAGACTGATCTCTGATAAAAATGTGTCTCCACGTGTAAAAAAAATAAATAAATAAGCAATGCACTTTATTTGTATAATGCGTGCAAACCAGATGTAAAGAAGTTGAGACATTACCATATTCTAGGGTTAACCAAACGAATAAATCGCCTGTAACTCAATTGGTTGAGTCTTTAAAGAGCTCCATCAGATTATTTGAAGTGTGGTTGTCTGAGCTACTTCTCCATAGTGTGTTAGCTACAGTAGATGGCGGTTGGCATGCCCCCATTTTGGAGAAGCAGGCAGGAGTACCGACACGGAAGTTAGCAATGTCCTGCCTAGGGCTGGATCCAAATATTCGATTATTCAGAATATAAGTGACATATTCAATGCAGGACTCTTGCTTGTAACAGAGCATTTTTACAGTGTGGTATTAGTACTTTTACTTAAGTATAGGATCTGAATACTTCTTCCACCACTGCCGTCTTTTCACCTTAACTCACACTTCACCTCTCACCTTTTACGTAACACCAGACAGACAGCCAAGTCTTTGAAAGTGACCCCTGTGATAATTATACAAAACCACCCCCAAGACCCTCCAAAGTACATCTTTTTCTGGAGGTGTTGCGTAAACACAGAGAGACATGAGCAGGTTGCAGGAGGAGCAGGCTGTCAGTTTAATGTGCGTGCAGCTGGCGCGCTGACAGGTTAGAGGATGATAGAAGGAAGTGGGATGCGGAATGATGGAGCGACAGATGACAAGTCCCACAAAGAAACTACATACATGACAAGAAAGAGTGATGGAGGATGAGATGGAAGGAAGGCGAGGCGTGAGAGAAAGTGGCTCCCTGGTGGGACTCCTGCATATTTCCCCCGGGTGAAACCAGGTGTGAGATAAAGCCAGACAGCTCCGGCAGGCTGCCTTTACCTGACGCAGCCCTGTCATTAATGTTACCTGCCTGGCCCCGAGGCCACCTGAACACAACTACACACACAGTGTGTGTGTGCGTGCGTGCGTGTATTGTTAAGTCTGCAGTATGTGAATGTAATTGTGTATGCATATGTTTTTTTTACTCCTTCATACTGTGTTTTAAGTGCAAAGCTAAATTAGGGCAAAGTTAAGGAATATGCACATGCACACACACAGACACACACACACACACACACACACACATACACACACACACACACACACACACACACACACACACACACACACACACACACACACACACACACACAGACACACACAGGTGCATCTCAGCTCTATAAATGTTTCTATAAATGTCTCATAAATGTTAAATATACTTCTGCAGCACTGGTTTACTTCCCCCAGTTAATGTAATTGTGTGACGTCTTCATGAATGAATTGATGAGCACATTCATGAAACAATACAATCATATTTTATATGATAAATATATACATAAGACCTTTTGAACAGCCTGGCCCCTTGTTAAAGGTGCCCTGCCACACAAAACCATTTTTACTTGCATTTTTTTAAATCTGTACGGTCCATATGTGTTTGTGTTATGTCGTGAATGTGTAAATGAACTGCTACCTCCTCTGTCAGCTCTAGCCACTGAAAATAAATAAGAGGAGAAATCAGGCCAATTACAAAAGCTGGTCAGTCTGACATCATGTTGCCTGAGCTCATTACTATTCATGAGCTCACCCAGTTGCGCTGGGTAAAGGATGCTGATAGCCAGGCTCTCATTGGCTAGCTGTTAGCCAATCAGAGTCAAGCAGCTTAGCTCGTTGAATATTAATGAGAACTGGCACAAATCGAGCTGAGTCTTCCTGCAGGCTTTCTATACCACGCTAGAATGGCTTGAAACAAGGTAACCAAGGCATTTTTTTCCACAAAAAATGTTAGTCGAAGAACTTCAGACATTACCACAAAGTAATGAAATACATGTGGCAGGACACCTTTAACTTCCTGCAACAGGAAATCAGCTTGGGCCATTATGAATGTTTATGTTCACAACAGTGAAATTGTCTATTCACTAAACCCAAAGTAAAGGAAATTCCCTGTTTACATGCTAATGAAAGTCTTGCAAATCTAAATAAAATCCTCTGACTTTCCTTTGACCCGAACCCAGACATCTGTCCTGGGTTCCCTTCATCTGTCTCCTCTCCCCCCCTCTGTTATTCCTTTGGCCTGTTAATTCATCCACCTGCTAATGTGGTTTCTTTTTTTCACCCACTGCTGTCATGTGGTTAAAAATGATAATGCGGTCTGTCAACTGCAGCACAAGCACATTCATATCAAGATACATGTGATTGTTTTTTAAGCCAAATATCAATCCACAGTAGCAGTTTTTCTTCCAGACCACCATCTGAGACCACATGCCGCTGCATGCTCACATAAAGCACTTGACCATCCCTCTCCGATTTAGGATTGTGAGGCACAGCTGTGCTTTCTGCCCTGACTTGTTCCCGTCTCATGTAAACTCACCCGTCAAATCCACAGCACAGAGGCAAAATGGCTTCCCCAGCAATTTGTTGCCTCTCTTCGGGTGGATGATGGCGTTTAATTGAGGATGTTAATGTTGATGAGACACTGTGTTCACTCAGACGTCAGACAAATATGATAATGGCTCATTCATGTCATAGATCGCTTACTTCTCACCACACCCAAACGGAATCTGTGGATTTTTTCACAGTTTTCAGCGATGATCCAGAAGGAAATTATGCGAAATTTAGCGTACTGTTTTTCTGCTTGGAGTATAGATGTGTTAACATTTGTTTAAATCTGATCTGTGGAAAATCTGGAGAAATTCTGCAGAAACTTCTGTGTCCGCGGATTCCGTAAGGCCCTGCTTATCACATCTTCACCATTGGGAGGCTTTAAATCACTTCCTTGAAACACACTTATGACCTTATCAAGATACAATAAAAACCAAATACACGAATCCTTACATACTGTTAATGCTAAATAGAGGGTTTAAATAAAGCAAGTTTTCTTTATCTGAATCAAGACTTGAAGAAGAGAGGTTGTTTCATGTCATACAAAGACAGATTTTAGATGTGTGACTATTTAAATAAAAGACGACTTTCTTTGGACACTTGATTTAATCCCATTTTTTCTGAACATACTGTTTGATGAGTAATAACTGCTCTTCATATTAATACATAGAAGGAAAAGAGGAGCCTCACAGACACCTACTGTTTGAAGGTTCAGTATTCATGAGCTTTTTGTTCTTACTTCCTGGCTTTAAAAGTGACCACGTCTCTCTTCTCTTCTTTCAGGGTCGTCCAGGGGCTCTCGGTGAAGTCGGTCAGAGCGGACCAGAGGGGCCACGTGGGGGCCCGGGGCCTACAGGGCCTAAAGGAGAGAAGGGCCATGTTGGCCTGAAAGGACCATCTGGCCACAAAGGAGACAAGGTGGGTGTAATAGATCTTAACAGTAATTATTTAAGTAAGCCTGCGAATTCACACAATCCTACACCTTGTGGTTGGTGCAGGTGTAGCTAATTAAAAGATCCATTCTGCACATCAAACATCAAAAACATGTACTAGGTTCTCCAGTCAATGCCCTTGATCAAGGCACTGGCTCAGATCTGGAGTTGGTCCCCGGGCGCTGTCATCAGCTGCCCACTGCTCCCTTGAGGGATGGGTTAAATGCAGAGGATGAATTTCGCTACATGTATGTGTATGTGACAATAAAGTACTACCTTTACCTTTACCTTTACCCTTTTTACATCTGCTCTGCGAACGGTCCGCATACATTACGCGTGCAGTGTAGCCGAAACGTTAGTCAAAATGGGTTTTCTCAGAAGGGTGTCTGGCGTCCGTCTCCCTTAGAGATAGGGTGAAAAGCTCAGTCATCCGCGAGGAACTCGGAGTAGAGTCGCTGCTCCTTTGCGGTGAAAGACTGGGTGGAGAGTTTATAGCTCCACCCAGTCCTGGGAACGCCTCGGGATGTGGCTCAGGAAAGGGAAGTTTGGGGTCCCCTGCTGGAGCTGCTGCCCCCGCGCCTTGACCCCGAATAAGCAGATGAAGATTCAATTCAATTTTATTTTATTCATAGTGTCAAATCATAACATATGAGAAGGTCTAGACCACACTCTATAATTTACAAAGACCCAACAATTTTTCCCCCAAGAGCAAGCATTTGGTGCTAGGAAAAAGATCCTTTTTAAAGGCAGAAACCTCAGACAGACCCTGACTCTTGGTGGGCGGCATCTGCCACTGCCGGTTGGGACACAGCGACACTAATACAGATGTGCAGAAATATAATTCATAATAGTTGGTATGATAAACAGTAGAAATTATAATACCAATAAAGATAATAGAACTATGGCTAGAAATAACAGTAGTAGCAGTGCAGGGTGTAGCAGGGTGTAGAGCAGGACCACAGCAGCAGCTGCAACCACGATCCAGGTGCCACCACAATGCAAGGAAAACTGCGAGGCGAGAAAACACAAGGACTCCTGGGGAATACGCTCCCTGGAGCTAAGTATAGATGGATGGATGGATGTATTTCATGACCAAAGCTAAATGTACAACTCATCCAAACATTATCAATCAAAACCGTCTGCAACAGTAACATGTTTTCAACACCAGGCATTGCTGTTTAAAATTATTATTATTTACTCATACAGGGACCTATGGGAGTGCCAGGGTTCCAGGGAAATGACGGAGTACCTGTAAGTAAACCAGAAACACAAATACACACTATATGCATTCATACACTTAGACCTATCCTTGATCATCCTGTAGTTATTGTCATAGTTTTTTATATTTTCATATCCTATCTGAAGCAGTCTAAAGTTACGAACAACCAATAGGCAGATATTATTTATTTGAGAAGTGATTACATTCAATTTAATGCATCGCATGAGGACATTTAGGGGTGTTTTCCACTGAAAGTAAATCCTAACTGTCATTATATTTGATGTGTAGACTGAACAATGGAATTTGAATGGGTACAACATCATTACAAGTAGCATCACACTAGTAAAATAGTTTTATGTTCAGCTTTGTTCCCATTTTACAGTATGAGGTTGACACGCGCATCACAAACAGACACATTTGATGGAAAGTGTTTTTGGATTCGAATTGCAGACTCCTCATTCAACTTCAAGTTGAATATGTAAAATCCTATACACAAAATGTAGACCTTCTTTTTGGTTTCAAGTTGAATATTTAAGGTTCATCCCATTGAATAAATCAAATTTGGAAATGGGAATAAAAATGTTCAGCTGCAGTTGTTTTGTATCTTAAGACAACAAAAGTTTACATATAATATATAATAAAAAAAAAGAAAAGAATAGCGCTGTCAGTGATTGTTCCTGAGCAGTACCCCTTCCTCTCTGTCTGTCTGTAGGGTCACCCAGGTCAGGGCGGGAGCAGAGGACCACCAGGACTGGATGGATGTAACGGGACCAGAGGAGAACCTGGAGATCCCGGCTTCAGGACTGGAGAACCTGGATCCCTTGGAATTTCTGTGAGGACAAACTTCCATTCCCTTTTTCGATTCCTCTATATCTTGTGTGGATGACTGCAATTATTTAGAGAAAATACAGTTGATTGTCACTGCTTGTGATGTAGATTAATTCTGATGGCGTTCTTTGCTCCAACAGGGGCCTAGTGGGCCAAAGGGTCAGAAAGGAGAGCCTCGATTCATCTCAGACGGCATCACGGTAAGGTCTCGCACTTTCCTCTTCTTCTTTCTTTTCCTGTCTTTCCATGAAGAACTTTAGATCCTCTGTGTTGTGTTTAAAGTGCTGTGTCGATAAAGTTAAAGCCAGTCGTGTTTCCACTTCTTCCATTTCCATTGCAGATGAAACTATCTAAAGCCTTTACACTCTCTAAAAATGTACATGTAAAAAATATTCAAATTTCATTTCATTCAAAAATGAAATTAAGAGGATTGCAGGGTTTTCTCTGCCATTTTAAGGTTTTGGTGCAGCACCCGAGCCGTTTAGGGACACACCTAAGCCAAATGAATGTAACCTTTCTCAGATCTTTTCTCAGAAAGATTGTAATCAGTGGTGTAGTCTAATGTGTTGTAGTGGGTATACTGTACGGCATATAAATATACTGGCATATATATATATATATATATGCTAGTATATTTATGGGCCAGAATCTGCCTTTGGGGGGTGGGCATATCATAGTGTGTGTGTGTGTGTGTGTGTGTGTGTGTGTGGGGGGGTATGGGTGTCCTCCCCCAGGGTTATTTTGAGCGTCAAAGACTTCATTTCCTCTAGTCTTTTTAAGCACCAATTTACAGTGGAAATACCTTTATTTAGCCTATATGAAGAAGAAAAACACAGATGACAATTCAAAATATATCACAGATATAATAGAAAGTATGTTGTTGTCATTTTTAAGTGGGTATTTGGAAATCCTGGAGCTTTCTTAGTGGGTATACTGCGTATAGCTGCATATCACGTAGACTACACCACTGGTTGTAGTTTGTCCTCAGTGAACGTCTTTAGCTAGATTTGTCTTGTCTGTCTTTGTCTTTTTTGAGTGTTATTTATTATTACCTGCTCTAGGTGATTATAATGGTCTAAAATGATGTGAAATTGCATTTGTTTTATTTAAAAAACGTAACATTATCTTGAGGGGGGAACCCTTAAACCCACCCGCGAAATATGTGCACCTAAGTCTTCCACAGACCCAGGGAAAACACTGGGATTGTGCTTATTGATGATGTGTTTGTTGTTGTTGTTTTTTAGAGTTTACCAGGTTTACCAGGAGTGGACGGTTTTCCTGTAAGTCTCTTTTTCTGCTTCCTATGCAACGATACATAATCTTTAATAGAAAACAACACACCTGAGCACTGTAAAATGTCGCACATTGAACGCAGCATTGTGTGTTTTTTCCTCTGCAGGGTATCAGAGGTCCTGATGGTCCACCTGGTTTTCCTGGTCCGAGAGGGCCGGAGGGATTCTCTGTACGTAAACTCATTCATCTGTTTCTCTCCCTGCCTTAATATCATATTCAGTGACACATTATATATGTTTTAAACATCACATGTTCCTTTGTTTGCACTCTGAATGATGGGTTTGTAGCAGCAGATGTAAAAACTGAAGGATTCTTTCAGAACCTGCCAGAGGTTTCAGATTAATTTAAGTTAAAGGAGTTTTTGTTTCCTCAAAATGTTTAAGAATAAAGAAAGTAATTTGTATACAATTATTAAGTATTATTACATTATTAGTTACACTTCTTTTTAAGTTATGATTGCCGGTATATGGGTATAAGAATGTTATTACATGCAGATGTTTGTTTTTTCAATGATTTTTTACATTTGAACCAACATTAAAAGATTCGAACATTAGACACTAATTTTTCTATCCATCTAAGAATGTTTTTTTCTTTATTTGAAGCATTTGTGAATATTGTTTCTGATTTTGCTGTCCGTGAAACTGAGTGTGATTCTGTCATCTGTCTTCAGGGTCTGCCTGGTCCTCCCGGCCCCCCAGGGCCAATGGTAAGTCACTTAAAACAGTATTGTGGTTTATTATGTTCTGTTATCAGGCAGTACGCATATTAGGGCCCTTGTAGCTTCATCATAAATAAATGGTGAGCAAAAAACATCTGAGATAATTTTTCAGAGTCTTTTTCTCGTACATTTTTTAGTCTTTCTTGTAGATTTTTTTTTTTAAGATCATTTTTTGGGCCATTTTAGGCTTTTATTTGGACAGGACAAGCTGAAAACATGAGAGGGGAGAGAGAGAGAGGGGAATGACATGCAGCAAAGGGCCGCTTGTCTGAGTCAAACCCACGGCCGCTGCGTCAAGGAGTAAACCTATATACACGGGTGCGCGCTCTACCAACTGAGCTACACGGGTACAGAATTTACCTTTAATGTCAGGGAACATCCGAGTTTATTTCTTGAAAATATGTGATTCTTTTCTTGTACATTTACCACTTTAATCTCAGAGAATCTCAGAGTTGTTTTTACCTACAAGGGCCCTAATAGGCAGCTGTAGTACACAGTGGCTGTACAAGAGGGTTTCCACATGTAAAGGTTGATGGTTTTTGTTCTTTCAAGTGCGTTTTGTTAACTCTTGTTGTTTTTAGGGGAGCCGTAGTGACGGATATGAAGGAGAGAAAGGAGACAAGGTACGCTTTGTTAACTGAAGAGCACATACATGTAGACTTTGTCTGTAGAGACACACACACACACACACACACACACACACACACGTAACGGCCTGCTGAGTTAGTGCAACTTGTCGAAAAGTAACATCTGGGAGTCTTTGTTTTTTTTCTCTTCTTTTGTGCTTTTCTCTAAGAAGTTTATCTAAGAATCAGGACAGGAAAACCACCTTGTCTTAAAATCATTTGGACACTATAATAAGAGCGACAGCCATTTGGACAGTGTGTAAATGGTTTACCTGCCATTTACTGTAGTATTTGATTCTTTGGTTGGTGTTAATTCCTGCCTGAGGAACGTTGTAACAGGACTTTCTCTCCTAAACATCAGAAACAACAGACCTAGGGTGCTCTAGCTGGGTCCTCTGTGTGTGTGTGTGTGTGTGTGTGTGTGTGTGTGTGTGTGTGTGTGTGTGTGTGTGTGTGTGTGTGTGTGTGTGTGTGTGTGTGTGTGTGTGTGAATCATTTGGACATAATGCATGTTTAGATCTGACTGGTGGTAGCTTGCACTTCTTCCGTCCAACACACATTCATTTACCCTCCATTTACCCTATTCATTTATATCCTTCCCTCCTTTAACTCCACCCATCCCTGCATCCCTCCATCCTCCTCCTCTCTCCATCCCCAGATTGACTGCTGGGCTTTTTTGTTTGTTGCATCTGTTTCCTGTATGATAAAAAAGATCACACCTCTACTTGATTCAGTCTGGTTTGTTCTTTCAAATGAGCCGTGCTGCCACTGAGACAAGTCACAAACTCACCCAGATGTGCAGCACATTTTTTGTTTAGATCTGGAGTCAGTGTTTCACCTTGAATCATAATCAGATCTTCCCCGATAATATTAATAAAATGAATCTACTTAAAATACATTTTGTGAGTTGTACCAGTGGCAATACACACTTTGTTTCCCTCACTGTTGAATGACAGTTCTGAGATTTTATATGATGAAGTTTTTCTTCCAAATTGGAAAAACAAAGATCAGATGTTGAAGTAAAATTCACCCAATCTCAATCAGGCCATGCATCACCTTCTATTCGGTGGCATTACATATACAAATTATCCTTAAATCAAAGAAAACTTCAGTGTTTAAATGTCTGAGCTGTCACTCTGGAGGACGATCTGTGGACTGTAACTGGGTGCTGGAATCACTCGCTCCTACTTCCCATGTTGCACTTTATCCCCCTCCTTTAATCACGTTTTGGGCGTCCTGGTGGTGAACTCTGGGATATGTGGTTAATTTGCCTGAGCTTTGACTCCTCGACCTGCATCCACCCACCCATCTCATTTTGAACACTCACACAAAGAGTACTAACACGTCATCTCCCTCACACGCTGCATGCACCGTACCGTAAGCCTGCGCCACACTGAGCTCAGAGAGAATCAGGGTTGATGTGGAAACAGCTGGATGTACTGGGGAGTCTGTTGGAGAAACATTATTGTAGGATGATATTCAAATTGTCCTGTGTGGCATTTGTAGCCGTGGGGGAAACGGGGGTCCCGAAACTTCTTAAAATTGATCAACAAGAAATTCAAGATAAAATATCCTTAAACTCTCTCTGCTTTGACTTTCATGTCTTCCTCTCTCCTTTCACCGTTTCTTTATCCTTCCTCAAGGTTTTCATCTTTGCATTCATTTACTCTTCTTATGTGACCATATCTGTCTATCTATCTATCTATCTATCTATCTATCTATCTATCTATCTATCTATCTATCTATCTATCTATCTATCTATCTATCTATCTATCTATCTATCTATCTATCTATCTATCTATCTATCTATCCTTCGTGGTCAGAAGTATGTAGACAGACCTGCTTTTTCTGCACTCTTGTGGTTTGAGGTTATTTTGATGCTACAGCATACAAGGATGTGTTACGTGAGAAGCAGTTCCCCTTTAAGGAGCCACGTCAAAATCAGAGGTGGAAAGTAAATAATTACAAATTCTCACGTTACTGTAAGTATGTTTGGTTTGAAGTATTGTACTTCACTACATTTTAAATCACATCCGTTACTAAGTAAAACAAATTGTTTTGGCTAGTTGTTTTTCTTTCTTTAAAGGTTTTTGTCGCTTTTCTAATTTTAATTAACTTTTTCTTTAAAGGTTTGTTTTCGCTTTTCTGAGTTCTTTGGCTTTGTGCAAAAGACAGCAATTTAATTTAATAAGTATAATAAGTATATATAAAATATTAAGTATGAATATAAAAAAGTATATTTCCCCCCGCTGTTAAAAAAATAACTTTTACTCTAAGTAAATTTTAAATGAGCTACTTTTTACTTTTACTAGAATAGATTTTTATACTGGTAATTTTACTGGTACTTAAGTAAAGTCATCGAAGTAATAGTACTATTAGTAGACTATTTTTGTACTCTTTCCATCTCTGGTCAAAAGCACAGTGTCCTTTTATTTAGAGTGTTATGTTTGGGTGTCCCCATACTTTTGGTAGTCTATTTATCTTTTTTTATCTGCTCATTGCTTTTTTTTTTTTCCTTCAACTTGTTACTGCTCTTTTTTTCATTATTACCCCTTTACTCCATTTTTTTCTTCCTATGCTACTACTTCACTTCCTCTCACCGCTCCCATCATGACCTCCTTCCTCTTGGCTAACGGTGTGTTGTGTGTATTTCGGACTCCAGGGCGACTCGGGTCTTCCTGGACCCAGCGGAACTCCCGGCGACGGGTCACTAAGAAGCGAACAAACTCTCACTATCTACAAAGGAGATAAGGTAACACAGCAAAGGGAAGGCTATAGGACCAGAGGTTGTAGCGCTTCCTCAACACACACACAAACACGTGCATGGATGTGGTGGGCTTTCATTATAAAGATGGTATAAAGGAAGTGAATAACACACCATAGGCAGGCGGCAGGCTGTTTGGTGTTAAAAGAGGAAGAGGAGCAGTGATTGCAGTAAACTTTACAGCCACGGAGGGGAGGACAAATGAGGAGTTGAAGGAGGACGAGACCTGGGGAGAGGTGGAGGACAGGTTGGTCCATCAGTCCAGCATCTTTTTCCCGCAACACAAAGCAGAGCTACTCTGGGGACAGAAATAATCTCAACCTTTGTGTTAATGTCAATGTCAAAGTCAATTTTATTTGTATAGCTCCTTTCATCACTCATTAACCCAAAGTGCCTTCCTATTATTATTATTATTATTATTATTATCATTATTATTATTATTATTAACTGAACCGCTCTGTGACCTACCAAAATAAAAGCTTCCATCATCAGAAATACAGTACATGAAAATAAAACATATCGCCAAAGAGACTATCCTCCCCCGAAAAACACTCCCATAGGTCGTTTTTTCAAGCAGCAATTACAACCTATATTTAGGTTTCTAGTGGTGGCGCCCTCTAGTGGTCGTAATATTTATGATGGGAGCAAAGCAGGAAGTTAGGTGATGAAATATAAGAGCACCAATAGTGGATGGGTCAAACAAACACAGGACTTTCGCCTAGGAGAACAGGGTTTGATTCCAGTTTGAAACTGCCTGTCTAGATAGCTGTCTGGATTTACCCTGCAGAGATCTGAGGAGCAGTTAACCATAGTCCTCAGAAATCCACCGGATTTAAAATTCCAACACAAAGAAAGCAGAAGGAAAAGGAAAAGACATGCATCCGGCGGAATTTCCTGTAGCACCAGAGCAATCCCAGAAGTGGAACGCAAAGGATATAGACTACGTATGTAGTAATCTTCAGGAAGTGAAGTAACGTCTGATTTCAACCCAAACCACCATCTTTTTTTAACTATCTATCTATTAACTAACTATCTTAACCAAGTAGTTTTTGTACCTAAATATAACCAATTGCGACCATTTCACAGCGTAAAAGACCTGTTCAAAATCCAGACCTTTACGTTCAAAACCGCGACCGACTCTCCGATTTTCTGGTTTAGATATGAGGACGGAAAACGCACCTGTGGGTCATATTAGAGGGTAGAAACAAACGACCCATATCGTTGTGTGGTTTGGGGAACCTGCTGGAACTCTAGATCTTTGGCTCCTTCCATTGAGGTGTAGCTCAACCAATCAGATCCTTTCTGCCTCCAGAGATTCTTGGATTATGATAAAAGTATGTTAACCTAAGCAAAGATCTTCATACTAAGACCAGCCTCTCTCCATCACCCCTATATGTCCTCACTCCTCCACTCACTCAACAGCCCCTCCAGTGGCTTTAGTCACAGTCCCCCCCGTCCTTCAGTCAACGGTCGCCCATCTCTCCTCCCTGTCTTACGTAAAAGCCCGTTGCCTTTCCCCCCTCCTTGTTCCACCGTCTCCCTCGTCGCCACAGTGGTCAGTGTAAACAGCTCTCTCCTCCCTTGGTTACGGCATCCAGGGCGACGTGGGCTTGCCCGGTGACCCCGGCCAGCCATTGGTCAATGGCGTTGTGGAGTTTGTGGGTTTTCCCAAAGGAGACAAAGGAATGCAGGTTTGTTGAAAAACTCTTCTGGTAGTCGGGTTTCTGACGGCGAGCAGGATGAGCTGCACCGTGTCAAAGTACGGTCGAATGCAGCCATGTGTCCCTCAACATCCTTCTACATCTAGTGTTGCTTTAAGTGTTGTTCAGTAAAACATAGCTTTTGTTTTTATCCTTTTGATACCATGATGGTTTAATTTTCCTAAATAATCCAATTTTCTGTACTCAAATGCACTTTGATTTATGAACGTCAGTGAGTCCTTGAATGCACCAACAGAGGACACTTTTGAATCCACTCTTTGAATCAAATGTCCACTGTGATGAAAGTTGATTTACTGTAAACACTGAAAAGCAATTGCACTAAGAACAAAGGAGTTTTTTCTCCTATTGCCCGTGAACTGGGCTACTCAAAATACACGGCCTGAGGGGAGAGTTTCAAACTCAAGTGAAGGTTGGTGGGGGGATTGTGCAGTCTATAGTCTGATGAGTACTTGCTGGTCAAAGATAGCCGTCTGATACAGTTTGCACGGACTTACAAAGGTATGTTCAAACATAAAGAATGTGTAAGACTCTCAATATTGCTCACAGTTCATTTAGTGCAAACATGATGGCGTTCTCATGGTTATGTTTGTTCTCCCCCCGTCTCTCTCAAAGGGTGAACATGGCCCGAAGGGATTCAGAGGATTCCCTGGCAATCCTGGCCCACCTGTAAGTGTTTTTTTATTTTTTGTCTTCCAGATATATCAATTTTCAACAACATTTCTGTACAATAAATATTGCTTGTGTGTGTTGTGAGAATATCCCAAACGTACAACAACAAAAAAAACGTAACGAAATTCTGGCTCATGAGACTCAACTATGACCATTTTTTAAAATTTATTTCCAGGGACTATTCGGCTATCATGGTGAACTTGGAGAGAAAGGCATTCCTGGATACCCGGGGGCAAGAGTAAGCGATAAAGACTGACTGTATAACACTAATTCCATGCATTAGACGTAAAAATATCCTCCCCTAATCTCAGCATACTGGAGATTCCTTATCATGTTCTTTTTCCATGGTGAAATGTATTGATCTCTCACTTTTCCTTTCCCCTTTCCTGTGTGGTGGATGTCGTCTTTGATTCCACCCAACAGGGTCCCCCTGGTTTTAACGGGCCTCCTGGAGCTCCAGGACAACAGGTGGGCTTTTGTGATTTTACTGTAAACATGTCATGTCACAAGTAATTTTATTTAGGCCTATCATCGGCAAACTGACTAATAAATCAAGAAGAATGCCATAATGCATGAAGCAACAGTTTTTTGTAATCCCCTTCACCTCCTCCATTATGTCCCTACATTAACACACTTTGTGGTTTATTTAGAAACCATTTTTACATACATATTTAACTGTAAAACCATCTGTCATCTGTACAGTAAATTCAAACCAGATTTTTTTTTCTGACACAGGGATTAATAGGTAATCCAGGTTTCCCCGGGCAACAAGGATACATAGGACCCAAGGTAAAATGAGTGTGTGTTTGTGTTTTGCTGTGTCCCAACTCCATACTGCATATAGACTGCATACAATATTTATTGTACTAACCTTCATAGTGTTGTGTTTTGCATTTAGGTTACAGGTAATCAACACGACCAACTGTTTTATACCAATAGGAGATGGAACAATATATATACGTCAATCAAAATGCAACTCATAGTTAGTTTGTTTTCTGACGTGTTCCTCAAGCTGTTTTAGCACCATCCATGATCACTTTAAAAAGGTTCCACCCGTGAAGAGCTTCTTCATTTAACTTATTATTATTTTTGTCGCTTTTGTCAGTGTGAACACACACTCAAATTACAAACTTAAATTACTTTTACCATGGCTGGTTTATGTAATATAAAAAAGAGACACTTTCCCCTTACGGTTTTATTCTTGTTATTTAGCATGATGCTGTAAACCGGTAATGCTTTCATTTAATTGTTCAGTTTGTGTGGTTCAAATAGGTTTAAAAGAGTTCTTTAACGTTACGGGAAAATGTTACTTTGCTTTCTTGTCAAGAGTTAATTTAATGAGAAGAATATACCACAGTAAGCTAGCAGTAATATCAAGCTAGCTGGTTAGCTTAATTTAGCTAAGCAGTAACAACACAAGTGTTATTTTTATGCTTCAGTTTTTATGCAAATTAAACAGATTATATATATATATATATATATATATATATATATTAAGGGTGCTCCGATCAGGATTTTTGAGGCCGATCACCGATCACCGATTGCTGGAAGACGTATCGGCCGATACCGATAACCGATCACCGATCACTTTTATGAACTGAAAATTACGCCATTACATAACAGTCACACATGTTTAGAGAATGTATCAGTAACTGTTTGGCTTTCTGTCCTAGCTCAAAATCTAAAAAATGTCCTTTCAAGGTTCAAGGTTCAAGGAGTCTTTATTATCCCCGAGGGGCAATTCGTTGTGCAGCAATAGAATGCAACATAAACAACACATAGACTATACAGAAAACAAACCCCATCAATAATAGACAAAATAAATACAAACTACACACACATCTCGCAATGACTTATTTACAAAGCCTATAGCAGCAGGAACAAAAGAGTTTTTATGTCTGTTTGTCCTGCATTTTGGCAGACAGAATCTGCGGCCAGACGGTAACATCTTGTCGCTGTTCAGAGGGGGGGTTATATCAGCCAGGACTGACTGGGCTTTCTTCAGAGTCCTTATCTCATATAGAGAGTTTAAGTCAATCAGGGAGTTTTGGGAAATTTTGCCACACACTTTAGTTTTTTTTTAGTTTTTTTTTTTTTCAATCACTGCACATTTCTTCAGCACACACAGTCAGTCACACGACACACACACACACACACACACACACACACCGACACCGACACACACACACACACACACACACACACACGGCGAAACAGCTGTTTGAGCGGCGCACACACAGACACACAGTCAGTCACACCGACACACACACACACACACACACCGACACCGACACACACACACACACACACACACACGGCGAAACAGCTGTTTGAGCGGCGCCGGAGCTGCTAGCTACACAACTCCGCTCTGCCTTAGCGTTAGCTAACTTTGAAAACTCCTCATCCTCCTTTCTGTGACTAACCTTCAAATGTCTGATGAGGTTGGTGGTGTTGAAATGTCTTTGGAGCTTTCCGCCTCGTGGTATTTCCTCGGTACACACGTTGCCAATCGCTAGTGTATTGTCTTTTTCCCAGATAGCAACGAGTCGGCGGACCACCAGCGGTGCTCCAGAGGCAGTAGAAGCGTCAGAATGGCGTAATCACAAACACGTTTGCTGGAGCACCACCGATGGCAGACGCTTTTAAAAGCGGTAGCCGTCTTCCTACCGCCTTCGTTCCGCGGCCGCGGGCCAACTCCTGTTCTGCCACCGTTCAGACACCTTGTAGAACTGCCAGACCGCTGAATGTAGGGACGCCGCCATTTTGAAAATGTTCTCAGGAGTAGTGCGCTCTTAATACATCCATGGTAGTGCGTCATCTGATCGGCCTATCTGATCGGCCTTTATGGAGACCACCGATCAAACTATTTAAAGCCATTATCGGCCGATACCGATCGGTGGCCGATCGATCGGAGCACCCTTAATATATATATATATATAAAACCCTGTAAATTAGGGAGCTTTTGACAAATCTATGTCTCCCAAAATATCAAAGTTAGCAATTTATTCAAAACAGTAACTATGTTAAATCACTTTGGATTCCTTCAGCTTGGCACAAGCTTGTCACAACAACAAGCTTGATATAGTTTCACTGCTTTTCTTGTATTTTTCCACCCAGGGGCATAGCACAAAATTCTGGGGCCTGTAGAAAGGCATTTTCTATTTCTATCCCATCCACAGCTCTTCATTCTAGCATCTTTTAAAGGCATTTTCTATGGGCCCCTCTCCGCATCCACAGCTATTCATTCTAGCATCCTTTTGGGCCCTCCTCACATGAGTTCCCTGGGTACTCAGTCCCCTGTTTCCGCCTATGTGATATATATTTCCCTTTATTTTGTGTGTCTCTAAAAGGGAGACCAGGGCGACCCAGGACCACCGGGACCTCCGGCTTACGTTTCTGATCTGGGCACTTTAGTTCAAGGTAACACAAAATACAAACTTATAATTTGTGAGAGGATAAGGTTAAGGGAACAAAAAGGGGAGGAAAAAGCATGGATCCCACTCTAAAACATCCATGATCCCACTGCAGTTTTAGGCAAGACCCACCCTACAAAAAGTCTGATTGGTTGAGGTTAGGCATTGACCCATAGGTGTCAAACTTAAGGCCTGCGTGGCAAATCCGGCCCCTTGCAAATTTTGATCCGACCTGCATATCAATTTAGGTTCACAATTATGTCCATCTTAGCTGTGCACCAAACCAAAAAGATGGGAAACTTTTTTTCAAACTGCAATTACGCAATACTGAAAGCAGATTTTGGCAGATTTGCCGACTTTGAGACTCAGAAATTCCCAAAGAACCAGAGAGTTTTCATATTCAGGCTGGTTTTCATGGTGCTTTTTGACATTTTTGTCGCTTTCTTTGTAAATTTTTTGACATTAGGGTTAGGGTTTTTGTTCATCCTGTTTTTTATCTAATTGTTCTCCAACTGATTTGCCGACTTTGAGACTCCCAAACAACCGGACAGTTTGCATATTCAGGCTGTGAAACAGGTTGTTCTAAGTCTACTGTGTGGTAGCCTACCCCCAGTGTGTAACGTGTTTAGTTGTTCATTATCAAAATCTGTATTGCCCATCACAAACTTGTCCTTTTTTATGAATATTGACCACCACCATCAATTCCAAGTATTCCTTTTGGCTTCAAATTTTACATTTTCGCTTGTATGAACTGGGGTCGACGCTGCATATTCATGCACCATCTTGAAATACGTTAGCCAGTAAGGGCCATACAGGACATACTGCTCTGCCTTTCGTGTTTTCGCTGTCACATGATAAACTTACAGGTGCTGCTAATATAACGCTGTTATTACAGTGTTGCCAACTTAGTGACTTTGTCGCTAGATTTAGCAACTTTTCAGAACCCCTTAGCAACTTTTTTTTTCAAAAAAGCGACTAGCGACAAATACATTAACCAGGTATTAACCAGCGAGCGCGAGGTATTTCTCTCCTGTGGCTGCCAAAACAGTCTTCTGTTCAATGACTGAGTGAGGAGCCGAGGAGCAGCTCCTCCCTCCTCCGTGCTCTAGTCTCTCCCTGTGCAACAGTGCTGATCAGGCCGTTAGAAGGGGAGGGAGGACAGGGTGTGGGTGGGCCGGGCCAGTGCAAGTAGGAGAGACAGTGAGACGCAACGGGAGAAAGACGCCGCTGAGCTGGCCTGGCTCTGGGCAGGAGTGACCAGCAGCGGCTGGAGCAGGCGATCAGACCGCCCTAAGCGGGCAGCGGCAAACAGACTGGCCGGTGCGGCCTCGAAACACTACCGACCCACCGGGAAAAGTCCCGACTCTCCCGATTGCCACTCCGCCTCATGCACGTATTCAAAATCCAAGTTTCAGGAACAGCAGTCCTCTTCTTCGCCCAGAAAAAGAAAAAGGATATTGAAAAAAGCAAAAGAGAGGCTTTTGGAAGCATTAAGGCTACCGTAGCTGTAATACGTCATTTGAAGTGCATGGTTCGAGAGCATTGATGCAATATACGATCTCAATGCTAGATTGGAGAAATTCCTACACAATGTAGCTTTAAAAATGTAATCATTGTTGTGCTTGATTTGCTAAATTCTATTATGGCTAAGGAACTTTTTTGCTTGCTTTTTTTTTTTAGGGCTTTATGTCGACCTGTAACTGTAAGTGAGAAGGCTCCATGAAACATGCAATAATACAGTCACAAAATATTTAACATTTTCGAAATAAAATCATTTCAATAAACAATACATGTCTGGCCCTCGATTTGATTCTTATTTTCCAGTGTGGCCCTTTGTGAAATTGAGTTTGACACTCCTGAGGTTAGGATAGGGTGAGTCTAGCCTAGAACTGCAGTGGGTTCCATAATAACGGCAAAAGCACATATTTGTAATAAAAAAATAAATAAAATAAAATAAAAAAATATATATATATATATATATATATATTTTTTTTTATTATATATATATATATATATATATATATGTACAAGTTTCTTGTGTTGACCGTCTCTTCTCTGATTGGCTGTAGGACCAACAGGTGACCCGGGTCTCAGCGGCCTCACCGGTGCCCCCGGTGATCAGGGATCTCAAGGATACCCAGGACCACCAGGCCAGCCAGGGATTGTTGGATTTGGTACAGGTAATATACGCAGACACACTCACAGTATAATACAGATATGCAAGTGGTCCAAAATTAGCATACATCTACAAATAGGTAGCTTTGCTTCACTCACCAGCCCAAAAACACAATGGCTATTTATTGAGTGGCTGGTTCAGATTTGAACATTCAATAGCCATTTGGTTGGTGGATGAAAAAGTTAATTGTGGATCCTGGCAGTGGGTTTATTTTTACATTAATTGAATATATCAAACGATCATCTCCGCTGTGCTCATGCACAGGTCGTCCCGGAGCTCCAGGTTTCCCTGGGAACACCGGCCCAAAGGGAGAGAAAGGAAACGCAGGCATACCAGCATATGGCTCGGAAGGAATCCCTGGCTCCCCTGGACTCCCCGGCCCCCCCGGCCCTCCTGGACCTCCGGGCTTGTCTAGTACGTTCACACAGAATCGACTGACTAAAGCTCTTCCTTCACAGCTGGTCATGATAGGAACTCATTCGTGGCTCATTTGAGAGACGAGAAGGCTTCCGAAGGCAATGACAAAACCCACTGAACATAACAACAACTATTTTAAACTTCCCTTTGTGTCTTGTTTATGTTGTGCATGTATGTATGTTTATAACTGCTGTGACAAAGCACTTTAATTCAATTTGTTGTTATTATTATGAGAAAAAAAAATGTTGTACTTCTAGATGAGGATACAGCATCTTTATCATCCTGTCACTGAGCTGCCTCTTGGCATTAGAAAATGGATTTTTACCAGCCATAGAAGCTAGGTTATCTCTTAAAGTATAAGACAAGAAACAGACTTTAAAACATCATGGCTGACTGATTTAACTGTCCTCCAAGGATCTACCGTTGAACCCTGCGTCATCTATCCTGAGTGGCCCAAAGGCAGGTATCCTAAGCACGGCTATATTGCCACAATCGCCATGGCAATATTCAGCCCGCTAATATGAAATTTAAAAGCAGCAAACACAACTTTCAGCAGGCAGTATCTAACAGGCAAAATGCTTACTTTTGACGCTACAGTGTGTGCAGGCTGCGGTGGTAAGTACAGTAAAAGGAGAACGCAGGCTGTTCTTCAGACTTGGATGCGAGGGTCTCTCTACTCCAAGCTGCTTTCTCATCTTTGGCCACAAGGTGTCGCCTGCTCTGAACATAATTCACTGATTTTACATGGACGTTATTGCATGGCAGCAGCGTTGTTTTGAAAACAGGGATTTTTTTCTTTCTTTTATTTTGTCGGCACAAACACATTAAATGAAGGAAGACAAAAAAATGGACACACAAACTGAAAGAAAAATACTAGGGCCGTACTGAATGTCATTTTCTAAAATCACATTCAAAGCTTCTATTCAGTTTTTTTGAATGAAGCTCTGAATGTCTGTCGTCACATTTTATTCAATTCAGTTCAATTTTATTTATAGTATCAAATCATAACAGGAGTTATCTCAAGACACTTTACAGATAGAGTAGGTCTAGACCACACTCTATAATTTACAAAGACCCAACAATTCCAGTAATTCCCCAAGAGCAAGCATTCAGTGCGACAGTGGCGAGGAAAAACTCCCTTTTAGGGAGAAACCTCGGGTGGTGAGGAAAACTTCCTTTTAGGAAGAAACCTGGGACAGACCCAGGATCTTGGTAGGCGGTGTCTATGACTAGAAATAGTAGTCGTAGTAGTTCATGGTGTAGCAGGGCACTGCAGGGCGTTACAGGGTGTGGCAGGGCGTAGCAGGGTGCAGAGCAGGACCACGGCGACAGCTGCAACCATGATTTAGGTTACATTTTATGACGTCATCATCACACTTAAAGAATCCTCCAACGAAAATCCTCAATTTGGATATTTAAAAGTAAATTACGATGCTGTTAGATTGCTGCTAGATGGCCACGTTGATACGGATGTGTGCCCCCTTTAGGTGCCACAAGCGAGAGAGCGAAAACAAATTAGACTGCAGTGAAAACATTTTTTTTACCTCTAAACGCATACAAATATGGATTGAAACAGAACATTTCTTTAGATAAAATTTTGAATGAATTTTGGAAATTATCTTTTTTTTTTTTACCAATACATTTTGACTTTAAAATTCTCCGGAGTTTAATGGAAAATGTTTGAATCACACGAGTCAGAAACAATCCTACACAGCCACCACTGGAATCTAATTCTACTAATATTATAATACTAATACTATTAGTGTAGTCTAATCTTATTCTGATGGATTGCAGATGTGCAGTGTCGTTGAAATCCAACATAGAAGAACTGTCTTGTTCTCTTAAGAAATCCTAGAGTAGCCAGTGTAATGAATCAGGAGAAGACAAAAGCTTTCTCCCCGAGTCTCCAAAAACATCTTCCTTATATACAAAATGGGAATACACAAAAGAGACAAATGGTCAAGAATCTCAGACAGGAGACTTCTTTGAACCAGACATATTACAATTCAGATTCTTCCTAAAATCACAAGTCCTGTTAATGTGCTCACTAGAATCCTGTAAATGTAAATGTAAAATACTCTCAAATCTCAAGCTCAAATTCATTCCTCACAGCAGAAATCCCGTAGCCTGACATTTTGACAATTTGATAGACCTACTACCAATCAGAGCTACGGATTATGTGACGTATGTCTTCATAGCGACCATCGGGACCGTTCTTGCAGTCTCACACATTACCCGACTGAAACAACTTCCTACATACATACATGTGCTTGGTGATAAGAATCTCAGCTCAAAGCTTTATGTACTAACGAATTGAGGAAAATATGCAATATGCGGCGTTGTTGGTGAGCATCGCCATAACGATATTACTTGCGATAAATAAACAGAAACGTGTTCTCAGTTCTGCCTTTCTGCCGCTTTCAGTATTCTGCTAAAATACAACAAACTGCTTGTTGAATTTAAAACAAATGCAAGGAAATATCCGACATTCTTTCATTGAACAAATTGAACATTGAATTGAAACTAAAAGGCAGCACTAAAAAAAGAATGACTCTCCCTCCTTGACCTTAGATTATCTTCACCATAAAATTCCAGAACAAACATCCATTCACAGATGATGCATTTGCATTCCCACTGGACACCAAACAATAATATAAACGTGTATTGTTAGCAGTTTGTTTCCTTTGACTGGGTGGGTGCCAAACTGTATGCATGCTGCTTGTGGCAAGTAGCTCTTAGCCATTATACTCAATGTAAAATCACTGAATTACAAGTACAACGCTGTTTTATATTTTTAATACAATATAAACAACTAATGCTTTTATCACTTTAAATAAAGCTCTGTCGTCTTGCAACAGCAGCTGAACTCTTTCATATTACATGCTGAGCAAAGAGACTAATCCTGATTTCACACTGTGACACCAAGCTGCACTTGCACTGCACTGGATTCAATGATTCCTGTTTACATTAGAGAAATATATAGGTGTGAAAATAAGTTTACAGATATTGATTTTTCTTTTCTACGTCCTACATCAGTCAGTGCATTTCTGCTTGTGTTCAGTGCGAAATCTAAAAATCATAGAACTTGTATATTGTTTATGGCTAATTTACCATGTGAAACATCTCATTAATTGGACTTTATATATGTGTGTGTGTGCTTACAGGTTCTCCCCTAGATGTACCCCCCAGTGTTCCTGGAGAGCCTGGGCCGCCTGGCCCCAGAGGACAGCCGGGTAACAGAGGATACAATGGCTACAGAGGTACACACACACACACACACACACGTACACACACACACACACACACACACACACACACACACACACACACACACACACACACACACACACACACACACAAACACACACACACACACACACACAAACACACGCGCCATCTTGTCATCCCTAACTCTGCCCTTTGACCCATGGGGGGGGTTACCCAACTAAAGTGGATGTTATTAAACAAATAAACAAACACACATACACGCTAAGGCATGGATACCCAAACCGAGCCTGATGGGTCCCGATGGGTCCCGATGGGTCCCGATGGTACCCGACGGGCCGGGCCGGGTTCGGACAGATATTTAGAATTTATGGTCAGGTTCGGAAGGGCTCGGTCACATCAGCGTGATAAGGCATTTGTTGTAAAATGATGCTGCGGCTCCTTTAAGAGAGCTTGTGCGTTTGTGTGTGTGTGTGTGTGTGTGTGTGTGTG
Source organism: Gymnocephalus cernua (assembly GCA_023631565.1). NCBI lineage: Eukaryota > Metazoa > Chordata > Actinopteri > Perciformes > Percidae > Gymnocephalus > Gymnocephalus cernua. The sequence goes on from CM042445.1 coordinate 26,224,566, forward strand.
TGTGTGTGTGTGTGTGTGTGTGTGTGTGTGTGTGTGTGTGTGTGTGTGTGTGTGAGTGTGTGTGAGGGTGTGTGTGTGTGTGTGTGTGTGTCTGTGTGGATGGTGGACAGAAGAGAGATAGAGAAAGAGGAAGCAGGCGTGTAGATGCGACCGGAGCAGAGTTGTTCATGTTATAACGTCGGCCCAGCTGGAGGTAACGAGTCTCCGCTGGTTTTCTGATCACGGTCGGAAACAAAGCGAGCAGTGAAGGTTGACACGTTGAACATTTTAACAGCTTATTAACGTGAGCTTGTTGCCCCGTGTGCGCTGATGCGCTCATCTGTTGACATTTCCGAATGCCTTCCTACAGTTGCTTAATAAAAGCTTTCCACACAAACAAACGGTTCGGTCACGGTTCTGTCGGACGCGGGCCGGGCTCGGACAGAAAAATTTAGCCCGATCCGGAGTCTAATACACGCACACAAACAAACAAACACGCACGCACGCACGCACGCACGCACGCACACACACACACACACACACACACACACACACACTGACTGAATGTTCTCAGACAAACTCTCTGCAAGAAATTACTTGATAAACAAGAGTGTTTGGCAGAGCAGATGTAGTAACATCGCTTGCAAAACAACCTCTGGGAAATTATTGAAATGAAATGAGCAGGTTTGACCATAGAGATGCGAGTAATAGTGTATGCACTAGTCCAAAACGCAGGACTTTGTTCCTGTATTTACTTTTTTGTTAACCGCCTCAGACACATCTGACCAATGAGCCGAAGGCAAAATGCTCACAGACAGTTCACAGACTCCACCACTGATTCAGATCAGAGCAAACTAACTAAGGTGTGAAAACACCCTTACAGTTAGTATGTTTTTTAGAGGTAGTTGTGTGAAATGATTTTGATTGAATGGTTTTATATATATAATGGTTGCTTCCTACTGGAGTCCACATGTCTTGCACTTTTTTAACAAATATGATTTTGGACATCCCTTTTCTGTACTAATAAAATATTTTTGTCTCGAGGACAGGCTGCATGATCATCTCCGTTCATATCTTTCCTCTCCTTTGAGCCCCTCTTCCATTGTTTCACTCTTTGATTCATCTTCCTTTCCCCTCCTTTGTTGCCCCGTTTTCCTCCGTCCTCCAGGTGATCCTGGCGACTGTGACTGCATAGGAGGAGGCACCTCAGGGTTGCCTGGGTTACCTGGAGCCCCAGGAGCCAACGGCAACCCCGGCTTTGCTGGACGAAAGGGCGAGCATGGTGACGGCGGTTCACCGGGCTTTAGTGGCGGTCAGGGACCTCCTGTATGTTGAGTTTGAGTATTTTGCTGTTGCTGACAGCTTTTGCAACACTTTTGCCTCTAAATATCAGATTATGTTGTAGAGTCCAGTGTTATAAATTAGCCCAAATGAAATGTGTGCGTGCAAGTTTTACAGAAATCCTTCATTTCTGTCCTCCTACAGGGTCGCGCTGGTGAGACCGGTTTCTTCGGGCGTAAGGGAGAGAAGGGGGCGCCTTACTACCCCGACCAGGGTTTTGGGGTGAAAGGAGAGCTCGGAGCTACTGGACCCAGAGGACCTACCGGGGAAACTGGAAAACCTGGCAGAGATGGACTGCCGGGCTTCCCCGGAGCCCCAGGACCCCCAGTGAGTGCTTCTATGCACAGTATACATATTAAAGCTGCAGTCTCCATCTCAGTTGCAGGGGCAATGCATACGCAGGGCAGCCAATAGGAACGCTCTATCTCTCTCTCTTTCTCTCTCTCTCTCTTTGAAATGACCTGTGATTGGCCAAAGTTTCCCGTGACGTTCTAGATTTTCTAAAGCCCAGAAACTGAGCCAAGAGGAGGTGCAGAAGTCTAGTTTTCTCTCTGATCTTATAAATTACAATTTGCTAAAACATAATTATGGAATATGTGCCCAACGACGGCAAAAAAAGGTTTTAATCTAAAGTTCATCTCCAGATTTTTAGAAGTAAAAAGAAGTTTCACAAATAAGGATTTGAAACAACCTGTTCCTCCTCTCCTCTCCTCTCCAGGGTGACGCTGGCTTCGGCACAGTTGGAGAGAAAGGTTTCCCAGGGTTCCCAGGGCCAAAGGGTCGTTCTGGTGGCCCTGGTGAGCCCGGCATCGGCTACGGTGGCTTGCCTGGCTTTCGCGGAGAGACTGGAGGGCCCGGTATCCCTGGGTTGCCAGGGCCACCAGGTTCACCAGGACCTAGAGGTTAGTGATGCCTGGGAGGAGTGTGTGTGTGTGTGTGTGTGTGTGTGTGTGTGTGTGTGTGTGTGTGTGTGTGTGTGTGTGTGTGTGTGTGTGTGTGTGTGTGTGTGTGTGTGTGTGTGTGTGTGTATGTGTATGTGTGTGTGCGCATGTGATGCCTCATTCTTCCCACAGGTTGAAACCCCTCCAACCATAAATCCATCCCATCCAATCCCTGTCCGTACACTAGTTGCCTTAGCAACCTCATCCTAACACTCTTAACCGTTAGAAGATATTCTCTAGGCCAGGGTTCTTCAACGTTTTTTAAACCAAGGACCCCTTAGCTGAAAGAGAGACGGAGCAGGGACCCCCTACTACATATATTGTAAAAAATGAAGTTGCATATTAAACTGGGCCGACAATAACGTGTAGGGCGGCCTAAAGCCTTTATACATAACTTTTAGTGCATAGCTAATACTAAGCTATTGAAATAATAATTGTTGCCATGATTTTATAAATCATGTTTTAATGTTAAACATACATGTGGCACAGTGAATCCTTAGGATTAACAGGATCTGTGAATCTAATGGTGCTTACCCACTGCTAGTACCAGCTCGACTCGCTTAGGCTTAGCTTGGTTCGGCCGCGGGGCCTCGTCCTCCTTTTTCCATTGCCGATTTAGTGCCGCCTCGAGCAGGTACCATGTAATGGAAAAACGCCATTAGTGACTTCCTTACTTACGGGCCAGTAAGCCTATCGTCAGTGGGGGGGGTGAATCTGAGGACCCCTCTAGGGGCCCCGGACCCCCTGTTGAAGATCTTTGCTCTAGGGGTCCTCCTTCCTCGCTGAAGCAGCCAAACTCCCCGGGAACCTCAAGGGACAACATGTTAGACTTTTCTCTGCCCTCCATGCCTCTGCTGCTGCAGTTTAACTGCATGATTAATGGCCCTCCATTAATGTGCTTATACACTTCTTCTGCAGCCAATAATCTTAAAATCCATAAAATGCTTCATTGACGCACATTGGTGAGGTTTTAATTCTAATGCTATTTGCGCCACAGCTATTGTGCTTCTCTAGTCTCAGAGGAATTGGGAAGGTTTCATTGGGTCAAATTAGGATTCACAAATGAGTTAATTATTCAGATACGTTGAATTTGGTTGTTCTTTTAAAGGACAATACTGGTGTTGTTTTAAAGTTGTAATTCACATTCATCCTGCCGCTGCGCACAAGTGCAGTTATCAATATTGGCTTTTTTTTCTTCCTTCAAAGAAAGTAAATTCGTTCTTGTTCCAACTGAAAAAGACCATCAAAATGTTGTTTAAAATACATGGAAATCTCATCTTATATTTGATGTGTAGTCTTCTAAAAACGTCTTGTCTTGGTTGAAAGTTGAAGTGATTTGGAGAAATATAAACCAGACCTAGAATATGATTTGACTGAAGCTTAGTGCACACTTACACGGGTCATTTCTTTAAACGTATCTTTTTCTCTGCCTTTAGACCACACAAACTGTGTTTTAGGTAGGGATGCACCGAATCCAAATTTTTGGGGTTTGGCCGAATACCAAATCCACTGGATACAGAATACCGAATCCTACTCCCATCCAGCAAAGCTGGTAATGGTCGTCTGGTTAACACCAGGTTTTACCAGTGACTGTCCTTCCTTTGCCGTACCTGAAGTTGCTGCATTCTGGCTGTTGTCTGTAGATTCCTTCATGAACAACTCATATTCTTTCGGATGTTTCATACCAAATGTTTTAACAGCGGCGATGTTGTGTTGTGTTTGGTAGCAGATTGAACACGTAGCGTGACTTGAATCACCTTCTTTTGACTGAAAGTTCTGCCAAACAACACTTTATCTGCTCACGAGTTCCATTTTCACTTTCTCACAGCCTACTGCATTGAACGGTCCACCTACGTAAACACCTTCCCATAATCAACGGCGGCGTCGACCACTGTACGATTTGGTTCAGTTGAAAAAATTTCTAAGGTTCGGCAGAAACAGAACCCCGTCAATAAGTCCAATATTCAGCCGAATCCAAGCCAAATCCTGGATTTGGTGCATCCCTAGTTTTAGGTTATTAAAATCTGATCTTTTGGAAAACTCCTTTGAAGGTGAAGATGTTCAGAAACTGTTTTCTGTTTGGCATGGAGACAGGGATAACGGATTTTTTGGCTCGTAACGTCAGAGTGTGCACCGTTATCTCCTCTGTGAGGCGTCACAAATGAGCCAATGGTGGACGTTTTTAAAATAGTGCAGGTTTTAACCTTTGCCAGCAGGACTTTTATGTGTTATACCATGCGCGTCGGACGGTTCACGCCTCGCCGTAGTCTATTAATATCTGACATTAACCCTTACTTAACACATACGTACATGTACAGTTACTCTTCCACTATATTGAGGAACGGAGGCGTCTGAATGCGCTACGGAGCGATCGATGCATCATTACAGCCAGGTAGCCTTCCGCTAATAGCTTTTTTTCAAGCTTCTGATTGGCCAGCGTGGCTTTAGGGTTGTATCGCTGCCTCTGGTTTGGCTCTTTCCAGTATTTTTAATGTGTTTTTGCGTTTTCATTTGGATGGAGATTTTATTTTGTGGACAGGATTTATTTTTTTTAACCCAGTTTTCAAAATAATACCCTGTACGTGTGAACTAGGCCTAAATAGTTCCATTACTCCTTTCTCCTTCTCTGAGACTAAACGACACAAATTGCTCAGCAGCAGCTGGGCCACTCATCTTCAGTATGAATGTGTGCTCTCATACTATGACCCTAATGCCAAACAACTGATTCATTTTGCTCTTAATATGAAGGTTATTGTCACTCACATGAGCTGAGAGAAGATGAAGAGACACAACAACAATTTTATACTTTTTAGCTGCAATTTGGCTGTTTCGTTACTTCTGTCTCTTAGCCAATCTCTCTCTTCTCTTTGAGTGGAATAATCTATTTTTAAGCACTTTTACATTGAAGCATTAACGGAATGAGCCTTGAATTAATTGAATGGAAGTGATTGCTCATTTGCTGATATCTGTTTGATGAAAAAAATGATTTAATTGCTTTATTGGCGCATGTGAATGACCCTGACTGGCTTTGTATGCTGCATCTTCTCCCTCTCTTTCTCTGGCTCTCCCTCTCTCTCTTTCTTCTCTCTCTCGCTCTCTCTCGCTCTCTCTTTTCTCTCTCTATTCTCTCCCCTCTCTCTCTCCCCCTCTCTCTCTCTATCTCTACTCTTCTCTCTCTCTCTCTCTCTTTTCTCTCTCTTTTCTCTCTCTATTCTCTCCCCTCTCTCTATCTCTACTCTTCCCTCTCTCTCTCTCTTTCTTCTCTCTCTCTCTCCCCCCCTCTCTCTCTATCTCTACTCTTCCCTCTCTCTCTCTATTTCTTCTCTCTCTCCCCCTCTCTCTCTCTATCTCTACTCTTCCCTCTCTCTCTCTCTTTTCTCTCTCTAGTCTCTCCCCTCTCTCTCTCCCCCTCTCTCTCTCTATCTCTACTCTTCCCTCTCTCTACCTTCTCCCTCTCTCTCTCGCTCTCTCTTTTCTTTCTCTATTCTCTCCCCTCTCTCTCTCCCCCTCTCTCTCTATCTCTACTCTCCCCCCTCTCTCTCTACTATTCCATCTCGCTCTCTCTAATCTCTCCCCCCTCTCTCTCTCCCCCTCTCTCTCTCGCTCTCTCTCTACTCTCTCCCCCTCTCTCCCCCCTCTCTCTATCTCTATTCTCTCCCCCTCTCTCTCGCTCTACTCTCTCCCCCTCTCTCTGTCTCTACCCTCCCCCTCTCTCTCTCTACCCTCTTTATTCTCTCCCCCCTCTCTCTCTACTCTCTCCCTCCCTCTCTCTTTCTCTCTCTCTACCTCTCCCCCTTTCTCTCTCTCTCTACCCTCTCTACTATCTCCCCCCTCTGTCTTTACTCTCTTCCTCTCTCTTTCTCTCTCTCTACCTCTCCCCCTCTCTCTCTTTACCTCTCTTTAACTCTCTTTCTCTCTCTCTCTCTCTCTGTCCATCCATCCCTTCATCTCGCTGACCTTCCTTGTGCATGTGTATCTGTCCAGGTGAAAACAGCTGTGAAGGGGTTAATGACGCCGGAGAGGGAACGGGTGGGTAACTAACTTTTTCATCCACCAGCCAGAGTAACGATCCTGGGACAGGATTTGTAGCTTCTTGGGTTCAGGCAGCCCGGCCACAGGCGGAGTCATAAAATATCCCTGGTGTTCACATGTTGGCCAGAGCTCATCGGACCTTTGAGACATTATTAGATGGAAACAAATGCTGCTACTCAGGGTTTTTTTGACCAACTGCATTCAGTTATTCAGGTATGGCCACATACCGTCTTATCGTGTGTTCACAATGCAAGCAACTAGGTTTACAAGTCACATATTCTGGCTAAATGACTGCCAGCCGCAGTATAATCAATCATCTGTATCATATACATATGGGGCAATTGGGATTTTTTTTCAAAAAATCACGAGAAGAGAATATACTAGTTTTTTTACCGTAAATTTGGGATTTTTTCCCCCGTAAATATACAACTTTAATCTCAGAGAATATCCAAGGTAAGGACAAAAATAACATGGCATGTAAGTATGGCTGTTTCTTTGTCAGATAATACTCGGTCAAAAAGAAAATAGTTTTGTAGGGCCTTTAATCTAAAATACCTTAATAAACTTGAACTGTTATGAGGTCCTTTTTCACTTCAAAGCTTCTAAATCCTGTAAACTTTCAAATGAAATTCCTTAAATGCGGTGACTCTTAAAGTGGGGTCTGTGAAAAGGTTCTTTCTTTTTTGTAGAAGGCTTCAAAATTGGACAAATAATATTTTAAATCTATAATAGTTCATAGATTAGTTCTGAGAATGTCTGGTTTAGAGAATTCATGCTTTGAATCAACGTCTCAATCATATGTTGCTGCAGCAATATCAAACTCAGAACAGAAATAAAGTCACACAGGTAGAGAAACAAGAAATAAATCTAATTAGGAATGGCCTTTAAAGATGCTGCTCCGGCCATGATTTGGAAACCAACATGTTTGTTAAACATTAAAGCGCCTGGCATAATAAAAATCCCTGTAAAAGCATTTCCAGTAACTAGTTGATCCATTGTTTGCAGTGTGAACACATGGTGTGAATGTTACTCAAAGAAAAGTCTCTGATGACGGAGAAAGAAAGATTGCCGTTCTGTCTTTTTTGAGTACATTTACTCAAGTACTGTACTTAAGCTTAAATGTTGAGGTACTTGTATATTACTTTTCATGCCACTTTCTACTTCTACTCCGCTACATTTCAGAGAGAAATATTGTACTTTTTATTCCACTACATTCATCTGACAGCTCTAGTTACCTTTGTGAATTAAGATTTTTGCACAAACACATCTAGTTTATACAATCTGATGTTTTATTATCAATGAAACTAGCCCACAATATAACGGCCTACAAGTCCAGCTGTAATTAGACCATTAAACACATGTTTGGATCCTTTACACTTTCTAAAATGTGAGGATTTTTCTGCATTGAGTACTTTTACTTTTAATACTTTAAGTACATTTTCCTGATGATACATACCTTTTACTTAAGTTTTCAATGCAGTACTTTTACTGAAGTAAAGGATCTGAAAACTTCTTCCACCACTGACTCTAATGGCTCCGCTGACCTGTAACCCACACTGTTGGGCAAGCAATTGTGGAAAACGTAGTCTTTTGCATTCTGAAAACAATTGTCAATCATTTGTTTATGACGGAGCCGATGGAAGCGTCTTGCTCCCTGCGTCTCAGGGATTCACTCTGGCAGAGTCGGTCGATGATTGAAATGTCGAGTTTCAGGTTTTATCCGCAGAGATACGCCACTTTTTTTTAACAAGCGTTATATGCCGCAGTTACTCTCCGCTTCCTCCAGTCCAAGCAGCTGAAACCTGGTGCATGTTTTCCAGCCCTGCCTCTGCTAAGTGCTTTTAACCAGTGAGGGGGGAGGGGGTGAATAGTCCTGATCCACAACACAAAATTTAATTCATAACTTTTCTAATTTTTTGTCTGTTTATCATTCTCTAATTTTTTTAACTGACCCTATTGTGATGATTTTTGCTACTAACGACATTCAACCAGCAACACATAACAATAATAACAATAATTCCCATGATTCAACCCAGATTAACCTAAATGAAAGTCTATATATACAGTATATTTGGCATGAATGGAGGCGACAGACAATCAACATTGCAAAAGACATTCACAAGAATTTACTGGCTGTTTAAAACATGATGATTTGAGCTAAAGAAATATTGTGTACGTTATTCTCATTATTACTAAACATGTGCTAGGCATTTAGTGTTGTTTTGCTAGCTTTGAATAATGGAGCGCTGACTTACTGTAGATGTTTCTTAAACACATCTCTGTGATAGGTAAGCTTCGTCCTAACTGAACCTCATCCTTTAGGTCAGATAAATGAAACCACGAAAATGTTTGTAAATGTCATTTGGGCCACGTCTGGTAGGATTTAGTAAGAGAAGAGTGTAGCTATCTTTTATATGGAAGGAATAAATAGCCAATGTTTCTATTGTGTGATTGCTAACCTTTGTGTGACTGCTACCAGGCCAAGCTCTACCTTGCACCATACCTGGGGAGGAAGGAGACCCCGGTGTCCCCGGTATACCTGGGCGACCAGGTAGGATTCAACAGTCACTTTTGTTTTTTTATGTAACTTTATTGTAAGGGGTTGTGTTTAGTTGGCATAGGGAAGGATGTAATATGTTAAAAAGTTTAAATAAATGACAAGACAACGCTTAAGAATGGATTCCTTTCGGTGTATGTCACTGGAAACCTATTGTAACTGTACAATAACATGCAAAGCTTTGATCTATTACTTTCTAATGATAACATTTTATTTTCTATAGATGTCTGTTCAGGCTATCACTCCTCATGCACAAGCAAACACGTAATCATATAACTAGAGGTGTCACGATTTAGATTTTAAGTCGAAAGTCAATTAATAATATAATCGACTTTCGAAATCAAAAGCAGGATCGGCGATTCCCCCAGTATTTTTCTCTCTTCACCTACTTGCGCACATCAGAAGAAAACAACAACAGACACAGCATAGTTTACCGGCAGATAGCATGCAGCTAAAGAAAACAAGGTAACGATAGCTTAGCGGTAGCAGCGGCTCTTTTCCAGACACCGTGGCCATTGCCAGTCGGAGATAACAACAGAACATTTTGCCTGCCCCGTGATTGAGTTATAGAAACAAAACAACGAAGGTAAAGCATGTGGGCTCCGACAGGACTTCATGGTGCCTTCATGTGCACCTCGTTAAACTAACGGTGCATTCAACTGCACCTGGTAAACTCTGAGGAACTCCAACTGTTTTTGTAAAGTACCCTTCTGCCATCTAGTGTCTCTTTTTGTCTTCACTGTTGAAAGAAAAATGTTTAAATTGAAAATCGAATTGAACCGTGACGTTATAGTCGAGAGTCAAATTAAATCGTTGGATTTGGAGAGTACACCCGTACATAATACACTTTCTGAGCACCAGACACTTACAGCTGGACAAATGCTACATTAATTTACTTTATATAAAAAAAACATCATCAAGTGTCATAAAAAATGCCTTTATAACAAAATAAATTGTACACATAATTGAGGCGATACCTGTCTGCACCTAAAGGTCCTAAAGGTCAACCCGGTAACCCAGGAGTCCCTGGACGTCCCGGGTTTGACGGTGCCAAAGGAGAGAGAGGAGACTCCGGCTTTGGAGGCCAACCTGGACCACAAGGTAAACCTGCGTGGTCGGTCGCTGTTCTATTTGTTCTCCAGAGTAGAATCAGGGCTGTGATGAAGAGTCATGTGTCTGTAGATTGAAGCTGTGAACTGAAAGCAGGTAATTTTATGTTTTCATATCGACTTGGGTTTTTGCAGAATTGTTTTTAAACTGGAAATGTAAATCTTCTCTGTACTGTGTAAGTGATTCTGACTTCATTCCAAGCCAGCCTTCCTTAATCACCTAAATATGCTAAAAACATTTTTAACAATATATCCAAACTTAAAAGTGCCCTGCCACACAAAACCATTTTTACTTGCATTTTTTTAAATCTGTACGGTCCATATGTGTTTGTGTTATGTGGTGAATGTGTAAATGAACTGCTACCTCCTCTGTCAGCTCTAGCCACTGAAAATAAATAAGAGGAGAAATCAGGCCAATTGCTAAAGCTGGTCAGTCTGACATCATGTTGCCCGAGCTCATTACTATTCATGAGCTCGCCCAGTTGCGCTGGGTAAAGGATGCTGATAGCAGCTTAGCTCGTTGAATATTAATGAGAACTGGCACAAATTGAGCTGAGTCTTCCTGCAGGCTTTCTATAACACGCTAGAATGGCTTGAAACAAGGTAACCAAGGCATTTTTGTCCACAAAAATGTTAGAGTCGAAGAACTTCAGACATTACCACAAAGTAATGAAATACATGTGGCAGGACACCTTTAAAAACTCTTCAGAAACTAAATATAGAAGGGCTTAGGGCTGGACTATCGATTGCTTGTGTGGTTATTTCTTGTTTGTGGACTGCTTTTTATTTGGTTTATCTGTCCTGATAAAGATTAAAGGTATAGTGGAGGATTTTCTTTTGGATCATCAAGACTATTGGTCCTCCTAGTTGTCAATCATTCTTAAGGCCGTCGTACGTGCCGTGACAGGTCAGCGAGCAGACGGCCACGGACTCTAGCCCGACCGCTGCCTCCCCCTCTCTCACGGCTGCCTTCTCCCCGCCCTCGGCTGGTGCTGGCTCTTGCGCCCCTGCCCCGACCTCGCACACATCCCTCCTGGATCTTGGTCGGGATGAACAGGGCACGGGCTCGTAGTCAACATCAGATCCCACAAGACAAGAAAAAAAAAAACAACAACTTAGATGCTAGACAATAGCTTGTTTGTTGGCCTGTAGCATGTTAAAGTTAGCTATAGAGATGCTTGTCGTAAATAGATTTCCACTTCAAAAAGTTGAGAGGGCGGTTCTTTTCTAAAGTTCAGGAAAATCCTCCATTATACCTTTAAGATAATAAGTACGATTATTTTCTATTTGTCTAAAAGAGTTGATTTGTTCAAGCTAACTTCTTCCTACCCCTTTTGAACATGAACAATATTATTTTTGGTGCTCATTTGTTGCTTATATGTTGCTCAGGATCTCTTTTGTTTTGTCTTTTTTATTGCTTATAAGTTTAACTTGTGTTTTTGTATTTTTACGTTCATTAAATTGACTAAATATGTTCCTCCCTCTCTGCCTCCATGCAGGTTTCCCGGGACCCAGAGGTGATCCTGGAGTTCCAGGTGCTCCCGGACAGAGTTTTGACGGAGCCAGGGGGAAGGATGGCGCCCCTGGGCGTCCTGGAGCCAAGGGCCAGCCTGGAGAGGTACTGGGAGCCACACCCGGTGGCCCAGGACCGGACGGGGCACCAGGTGTCCCTGGAGACAAGGGCCAGCCCGGGACTCCAGGACAACCTGGATTACCTGGTGAGTCTGAGAGAGAGTAGTCTCTCATTACCAGACCTTCCTCCACAGCGCTGTGGAGTCTGGCTAATCCACACAGCATCCCAGGTTGGGAGAAAAGGGTGCTCTGGTTTATTTGCATGTCTTTAAACCAATCACAATCGTCATGGACGACGCTAAGCTCCGGATGGCGCCACGGTGCCGCTGCAAAATAGAAAACTCAGATTGGACAGATAGTCTAGCTAGCTGTCTGGATTTACCCTGCAGAGATCTGAGGAGCAGTTAACCAGAGTCCTCAGAAATCCACCGGAGTTTAAAATTACAACACAAAGAAAAGAGGAAGGTGATGGACAACGGAGCAATCGCGGAAATTGAAGGTCGTGGATATAGACACCCAAGACGATTGTGATTGGTTTAAAGAAATGTCAATAAACCAGAGCACGTTTGTCTCCCATCCCGGAATGCTGTGGGGACTAGCCAGACCTTCCTCCGCAGCGCTGTGAAGGAAGGTCTGGCGAAGCAAGACTAGGTGTGCCTAATAAATGAGTGTAAGTAGCTTTATTAGGAGCCGTGTTGATGCTTGTTGTGGTGGTTCTCGTAGCAGCAGGATAGAGTCGAAACAGCAGCAGTAACATCTGTCATTTTCTTTCTTCCTCTGTCAGGTGGTGACGGACGTTTCGGTGTTCCTGGGCTGAAGGGGGAACGAGGAGTTGACGGTGTTCCTGGTGTTACCGGCCTTCCCGGACTTCCAGGCGATCCGGATTTTGGCATTCCCGGTCGGCGTGGACCTCCTGGCGGCAGCGGACTGAGCGGATCACCAGGTGAGGGAAACGATTCAACCCTTTCCGCATTTCACCCGACTTCTGTTTTATTTTGTAGGAAATTGGTGCACTTCTGAATTGAGTTGTTTGTATTTTCTTGATTTTATAGTAAAAGACAAAAAAAATTATTTGGTTTGATCTTTGCTGTTGTCTTTCACTCCTCATCTATCCACCTTTACCAGGGTTGGTTCATTCCTCCCCATTTTTCACTGTATTTCTTTCACAATCCTTTGTTTTCAAAATCAGACACCACCGTTGCCTGTTTTTTTCCTGTTGTTTATTCAAACTCTCACCCAAAAGTCTTTTTTCTTCTCCTGTATTGTTCTTCTCTTTTTCCTGTGTTTCTTCCTCCATTTTTTTCTCCCTCTTTCCTACACACCACCACCATTATCTCCATCCTCTCATCCATCCATCCTTTTCTTGATGTTGGGTCATTCGCTATAGGCTGCCAAGGTGAGACACTCTCCCATCCATCCATCTATCCATCCATCCTTTGCCTCCATCCCTCCATCCTCCTGCTATTCATGCATTAGACCAAACGCTTTAACCTCAATCTTCCTCAAAGTGTCTGTCCGCTCTCCATCTGTACGGCAAAAAATGTCCATCTTCTCAAAACAAATGAAGGAAATGTACCAAAGTTTGTTTTTTCTCGAACCAAGTGAATGATCAAATTATTATCTGGACGCCAGCAGAGTTACGTTCCTTTAGGGACCATGCACTTCAGAGCGACACCCTCATGCATTTGCGAGCAGAGACTATTTTGATCATATCACACAATCTTCCTCAGCAGATGTGGAAATATTGGCTGCGTCCCAAATTCCACACTCGCTTGTTATTTAGTAGCTGAAACAGTCATTTTTTAGTATGTCCGAAACCTTAGTATGCAACCAATAGTAAGCCGATTATATACCATTTCTGGTAAAATACAGTGTGCAATTACTGGACACTACGCCGGCATAAATATCCCACAATGCAATGCGGTAGTAACGACAACGTTCATAACAGACAAAGGGACAGAAACCAAGTAGCTCTGTACAGTAACACTCTAATTTACATTTATACATATTTAAACGACTGTGGGTCTAGTTATTCACCTCTTTCAGTAATTTAAGCATTATCTGGCGATGCCGGCAGGGGTTACGCATCTTCAACGGCAAGGAGGCTCTCAGGATGTGACGTTGAAAATTACAGTTTAGCACACTGAAAAGATACACACTACTCTTTATTTACACAAAAGTGTGTTGAAGGATAGTGTACATGTTCAAGCTTTAGTGTGTAACTTTTTGATATTAATAAATGCTGTTAAATGCAAGCCATTACCAAATGAGTTGCTACAAAGCTAAGCAACTCTCTCTGGATTTCTCAGTGTGACTATGTTCAGAAGATTGTGGCGTCCGTTGACTTTCCCACGCAGAAACTCGAGTGAAGATAATGACCTCTTCTGAAGAGTCCATCATGTTTTTTAATCCTCTGTGTCCTCCTTGGCTACTAGTAATTGCGTGGAGGACGGGGGGTGGGTGCGTCATCACGGAAGGCTTGTATCATGTGGACACGCCGACAGTGTTGTTGTCATTACTTAGAATTCCTCATGGGGGCGACAGAAACTACGCACTATAGCTTTAAGTATGTAGTGCAGAGGACACAATTTCGGACTCAACCATGGATGAAAATTTCCATCTTTTCGGAGACTTCTCCTTCCTGCTGGCATCAGAATTGAGATTGAAAGTTTGTTGTTGACCTGCTTCCTGGTGGTTAGTTCATGCATTTGTGGAAAATGGAGATTTGTCCGACCAACAGCAGTGTTTTAATTGCAGCAAACCACTGAGGTCACATTAACAGGGTTCCCACAGGTCTTAAACAACCAGATATCCTGGAAATAATCTAATTGATGTTGTCCTGGAAAGTTTGTATTGTATTTTACCCCCTCACTTGCCTACGTAAACCCTGTTGTGTAGTTTGTTTAAAACTCAACTGTTAGTAGGATAAGCTGTTATTCCCAAAAGCATCTGGATAAGTTGTGGTTTTAAGTACTCGTGCATTGTCTCTCCTCCAGTTGCAAAAGAACGTTAATCTCGCGATAAAAAACTTTACGCCGTTAAATGGGTTTGCGTTAACGCCGTTAATAACGCATTTAACTGACAGCCCTAATTTTTACGTTCTTAAATGACACTTGATGGAAATGAATGTATCACACCCGACTGAAGGACAGTTGATTAAACAAAAATTCTATTTTACACCTCAATTAATGGCTTAATAGAATAGAACAATGGCTTAAGATGGACATTTTAGCTGTGAGAGATTCAAAAAACAGAAAGTTCTGAATAAATGTGTCTGCTGATGTTTGGTTTCATTTTTGCAGCCAGTACTAACCCTAGTAGTTGAAATACACCTTGAAGTGTAATCTGTACTAGATGTGTTCTTATCGCATTAATTGCAATAGGCTTGAGTGAAAGGTTTTTGCTGCAAATGCTGTTTAACAATGTCGCTGCACTCTTAAAAAAAGGACTTTCAATTCTCAACTCATCTCTGCCTTGTTAGATATGGAGGAAATATTTATTCATAATCCAAATTGAAAGTCCAAAGAGAAAATGAAGAAAGATCAAATTAAAAATATAATTTTTTTTAATTTTCAATTTGGTTAACTTAAATATATATATATATATATATATATATATATATATATATTTCTTTTAATTTTCCATTTGGCTTATCCATTTGGATTTAATATTTGGCTTTTCAATTTCAATTTAACATTGACTTTTCATTTGGATTTAATATTTGGCTTGGCTTTTAATTTGGATTTAATATTTGGCTTGTCGATTTCGATTTAACATTGGCTTTTCATTTGGACTTGACACATGTCAATGTAAATGAGGAGACGTGGCCCAAAGACTGGTGGGAGGGTCTGAAAGGAAAGGGGTGCAGAGGCACCTTATGAACAGCAGGGGGAGAGACTGCTGGGGAGCACACTGTTGAGAAGCATCTGTCTGCAGCTTCGCCACTGGCTGGCTTATTTGCCTCTAATTTCACATAATAGAAACTGATGATGTAGGCTAAACACAAACGACATTTCATGCAACAACAGTGAAGTTTTCATGTAGTTACTATAATTGGGCCCGTGTTAGTGAGGACTAGATTAAGACTGTATTTAAAGCTGATTCTGGTTTCCAACTTCGCCCCAGGTTTGTCTGTTTAAAACACGAACGGAGACGCATCTTCTCTCTTTTGATGTTTTATTTAATTAAGCAACAGTAGGCTACAAACATGGGTGTAGGTAGCTCTGCTACGTGTGTTTGTGTGTGGTCAGATGCACACAATCTCAACTGGGTAGGCCTAGTGAGTCATCGTCCGAACTGCGACCTCTCCTTTTTCTTTCTCTCACTTTTTTCTCCGTGCTATTCTCCGACATGTACTCACAACAATCATTCCTGATTGACGGCCTTTTGTACAGCCCGTAAGCTACTTTTTCGGTCATTTTTTTTCCCGATTTTAAAACAATATCCACATTTGAAAAATGGGTCATTTTAAACCTTGTTAATATGGATGACAATATGTTGAAACGGAAAACGAGCCATATTTCAGGAAATCAATTTGTGAGACTTCCAGCTGACAGCGGTGTCTGTGAGCATCACTGGCGGCCAGCAGGGAGGCGATCCCGGCTGCAATGTGCAATTGGCCATCAATTTTTGTTAAACTGCCCATATTCAAACTCTACACAGTTAATTTCTCGCATAAAAAAACTTAGTAGTTGAAGTAATGTAGTTACTGGGGCAAAGTTGGAAACCAGAATCAGCTTTAAAGGGATACTTCACCGATTTAGCATTCAGCTTTGTATCAGTAGAAACCCGGTAGTATTTCTGAATGACTGTGCTTCCCTCCCTTATGTCCCCCTGAGAGGGGAGATCTCTGCATTGGGGGTATGGAAAGCATTCCTCCAATGACGCAAAATGACGATTTTTGCATCATTGGAGGAATGTTTGGCCAGAGTGTCAGTACCCGATCCGTTCCGCCTGCCCGATCCGTTCTGCGCATGTGCATAAGGTCTGCGCATGCGCAGAAACTCATACTTTTATGACCCTACCCGATCGGTTCTACGCATGCGCAATTGCCGGTCCGTTCTGCGCATGTGCATAAATCTGCACATGGGCAGAAGCTCATGCTTTTACGACACTACCTGATCGGTTCTATGTTTTGGACATTCCGCCGGTTGCTGGAAGAAAACGTTAGACATTGACAGTACAAGTTGTTTGCTGGAGTTGCCTAAAGTATCTGTTAATGATATACGGAGGGTTGTCCGGGCATCCAGTACGACACCACGTAGCAAATTAAACAAAGACTTAGCTACGTTGCTTAATTTCTTTGCAACTTTGAAGGTAATTTGCTAACACTAGCTAGCCTGAGCTAGGAGCCTTGCTCCGTCCTGCTTCAGGTTAATCATGCTTTAAATAAAGTGCAATCATGTGTATACACCTCTCACTTCATGTGTTTGTACTTTTATAAAAATATAAGGTAAAACAGGGCTACAAATGAGATCTCTGTGAGAGCCCAGCATGCTCCTATAGCTAACTATTATGTAGCTGCATGCTAATGCAACACAGCTGTAATCTTGGCCAACGGTGGCAATTTTTCACGGATCACAATCACCAATAAAGGCTTCTAAACCAAATACTACACAACCGAACATGTCCCATGTCCCAGCACTAAAGTGACCGGAATTTTGGGAGAAATTACCAGCATTGGCCAAGATTACAGCTAGCTATGTCGCGTTAGCATGCTACATAATAGTTAGCCGTATGCTAACGTTAGATTGTTGTGGAACAGAGCAGAACTTTCTAACGTCCGAAATCTCAGATAAAGGCTTCTGAACCAAACACTACCCAATCGGACATGTTTCAGCAGGAATGAGACCCAGAATTGGGGAGAATTTAACAATGGCCGACAAGATGACATGTTTACTGCCGTTAGCTATGTAGGTACTATAGTGGTACAGCAGTGGTGGCTGGAAGAGCTGTCGTCTTGTCTTTGAAAGGACACTTACTTTATTAGTCAAGACCATAGACAGGTATATTAATAATTAATTAATGGTCTATGGTCAAGACGAAGTATTACCAGTAAAACTATCAACATAAACAACACAACAATGACGTCGCTAGCGGTTTTGTATTGGTGACAACAAGTCTTAATTTAAATATCTTTATAAAAAGTGTTCAAGTGATCAAGTGTTTTTTAACGCATGCGTGGTACAAATCGCACATGTTTTCTGCTACGCAATTATGCACATGCGGATCGGGTACTGACCAAGCCCCCAGGAGGAGCGCCAAGTCTCTATGCCACCATGGGCTTAGCGGATAGGGGTGGTACTGCACTCCATGGCCCAGAAAGACTTTTCACATAGACTTACATGGCGAAAGAAACGTCTATATTTCAGCAAATAATTTGTTTCAGGGTATATAAACTTACCAGTCCGAACACTTAAAGGTTCCTTGTTTAAAATGTCATGTTTTTAACATTTTTAACATTCACTAGTAGCGAATACAGAATTATTAAATTAGAAATGATGAACGCGCATAATGGACGCGAGCAGACCCGCGGGACTGCACCGCCCACTCACATGACTGTTCTCCCGAGGTCATGTAGCGAGCTGTAATAAATAATAGCGCTAGCTGATGGTTGTAATTCACCATGTGTTATATTAATCCGTCCATGGTATTATCTTATGAAGTTATGATACATCCGAGGGATGTGTGTGTGTGCTGTAAAGCTTGTTACATGGATGTAACGTCATTAGCGTTTCCCAAACTGGCAGGGCTATTGGCTAGCTAGCTAGTTGCTAACATCAGGGGTAGCTAGCTATATGCCTACACAACGTTACTACAGACATAGTGATTACATTGCCTTGGTTCTCTCTTATGATACATCCGAGGGCTGTATGCTGTAAAGCTTGTAACGTGGATGAAGGATGAAGCCATGGATGAGCTTTGTTTACTAAACTGCAGGCTAACTGCTAGCACTAGTTAGTAGCTAGCTAGCTAGTAGCACAACGTAATTATTAAATCTCCTTGGTTGTCTAGCTAAATACGTCAATTGTTTATTTAACTAAGCATGTAAACGATCAGGAACAACGAAAACACAATGTTTAACGTTAGTGAATGTTTTAGACAATAAAAACGGTGAGTTCATGAGTTCGCCACTTGTAAGAGGCACGAGAGAGAAGCTCATGAATGAGCATGTTGTTACCGGTTGCTAAGACAATGCAAACAAATTGTTGCTAGTGCGCGTGTCCATCGTGACGTCCTGGGCCAATAATGCGGAAGATCTGAGCTCCATGTTGTCTTAATGCGCTTTTGACCACTCTCATTGGAACGTACGGGGCTTCCCGCCGAACACTGTATCCAGTTCTCTTAATACATCCATGGTACTGACACAGAGGCAAAAGACTACAGCCAGTATTAGGACCTACTTCCACATGTTTTCAACACGCCCATCACCCGAAGCCAGCCGATCTCAGCCGGAAAAAAACGAAATCTCAGCCATCTTTAATCCTCGCTAAACAGGGCTCTCTCTTCTCAGCAGCAACATTTTACAAAATGATGTGCTTTCAAACTACCGCACACATGTACCACCGGAATACATCGCTACAGATCGGAGAATATGCAGGGAACGTTATTACAGACGGAATAATCGGCACACTACGAGAGCTTCGCCTGCACGGAGACCAGCACGGAGACCAGCACGGAGACCAGCACGGAGACCAGCACGGAGACCAGCACGGAGACCAGCGGTCTCACTCGATGCCCCGAGCCGGGGAAGTGGACATCCTCATCGGCTAGATGGGAAGCTAATGCTAACCGGGGAAAAGGCACATCCAGAGCGAGCTAACGCTAGCCGGCCACCTGTCCTATCAATTCTGATCAAGTGTCCATTCATTAAACAACAAACTGGACTACATCCAACTCCAACGAAACTCCCAACGCGAGTTCAGAGACTGTGTTTTTTGTTATCGTGGAAACATAGCTGAACAACAGTGTTCCAGACAGTCCAGCTACCAGGCCTGCTAGTCCTCCGACGATCCGAGCTAGAGATGCTCTGTATGAAGGTGAGCTGTGTTAACACGGACTGGTGCAGAAATGGGGTGATTTGTATCCAATTAACTGCTAACTGCTGGAGTTTGTGACTGTTACATGGCGACCATTCGACATTCCACGCTAATTCACGGCTGTGTTTATCAGAGATGCTCACAAGTCTTTGAGCTCGAGTCCAAGTCAAGTCTTTGAGCTTGAGTCCAAGTCCAGTCTCAAGTCTCTGGGCTAGAGCCCAAGTCAAGTCTCATGTCTCTTAATAAGTAATAATAAGTAAATAAATAATAAGTGTTGCATAACGTACGCGCGCACACACACACACACACACACACACACACACACACACACACACACACACACACACACACACACACACACACACACACACACACACACACACACACACACAATATAACAGCAGGCCCTGACAGGGTGAGGACAGTTCTTTTTTTTCCCCCACTTTTTGAAAACACCATACAAGGGTTAAACAAACGCTCATTTATATTTCATAAGGAAGACAGTCGGAGTTAACCTCCCGTAACGTTAGCTCATAGCTAAACCAGCTAACGGTAACATTAGATGGTCAATGCTGAGCTAACGTTAAACACGTTTACTGACCTGTCAGGATGCGTTTTCAGATGCCTGATAAAATTAGATGTGGTTGAGCCAGAATCTTTTATCTTGAGACCGCATATTTTGCATTGAGCGCTTCTTTTGTTTGGGCCATCGTTACGGGAAGTTTTTAAACCCAAAGCTTACGATGAATGGCACAGCAGCGGCCGGTGCAGTCAACATGTTTGTTTGCTGTCCTCTAATGTGTGGCCGCGCGCAGCAGATACGTAGTACGTTACGTCGTGGGCAGGTTATAGGTAACGGAGGGAGCAGAATAACAGCGAGCTCATCAGACGTTTCCTAAAAATAAACATTCTTCACGAGTCTCGCAGCTCGAGTCCGAGTCGAGTCTGAAGTCTTTCGAGGACGAGTCTCAAGTCGAGTCTCAAGTCACTGTGTGTGCGACTTAAGTCGCACTCGAGTCCGAGTCTCAAACTCGAGTCCCCATCTCTGGTGTTTATACTCGGTGTTTACAGCCCACCAAGCCTAATGCTAGTATGCTTAGCTAAACTTTACGGAGCCTATAATGTGTGTGTTTTGTATGTCGTTGTTATGTTTTTTGTATGTTTTTATATATTTTAAACGTGTAACACCACTTGAGCCACGATTAAACGTTGTTTTGTGTATATGGTTGAAATAACAATAAAACACATTGAGTTGAGTTGAATGCCTGTCTGTCTGTCTGTCAAGCGGTAGGCGTGGCTTGGGAGTGGACTCAAAGCAGCGAAGCAAAGTGCATTCTGGGATTTGGTGTCTTTCATCCATATGAGCCAAAAACACATTTTCTGGCTTTTCTCGGCCTAGAAGGCACCAATTAAAATTTTTTTTTCACATTTCTGCTACATAAGTGACCCAATTTAAAGATATATTCGGCTTCCCAGCGGTGAAATATCCCTTTAAATACAGTCCTAATCTAGTCCTCACTCACTAACACAGGCCCAATTATAGTAACTACATGACAACTTCACTGTTGTTGCATGAAATGTCGTTTTTGTTTAGCCTACATCATCAGTTTCTATTATGTGAAATTAGAGGCAAATAAGCCAGCCAGTGGCGAAGCTGCAGACAGATGCTTCTCAACAGTGTGCTCCCCAGCAGTCAGCTCCCCCTGCTGTTCATAAGGTGCCTCTGCACCCCTTTCCTTTCAGACCCTCCCACCAGTCTTTGGGCCACGTCTCCTCATTTACATTGACATGTCCATCCATCGTCGTCCGCTTATCCGTGGTCGGGTCGCGGGGGGAGCAGCTCCAGCAGGGGACCCCAAACTTCCCTTTCCCGAGCCACATTAACCAGCTCTGACTGGGGGATCCCGAGGCGTTCCCAGGCCAGGTTGGAGATGTAATCCCTCCACCTAGTCCTGGGTCTTCCCCGAGGCCTCCTCCCAGCTGGACGTGCCTGGAACACCTCCCTAGGGAGGCGCCCAGGGGGCATCCTTACCAGATGCCCGAACCACCTCAACTGGCTCCTTTCGACGTGAAGGAGCAGCGGCTCTACTCCGAGCTCCTCACGGATGACTGAGCTTCTCACCCTATCTCTAAGGGAGACGCCAGCCACCCTCCTGAGGAAACCCATTTCGGCCGCTTGTACCCTGGATCTCGTTCTTTCGGTCATGACCCAACCTTCATGACCATAGGTGAGGGTAGGAACGAAAACTGACCGGTAGATCGAGAGCTTTGCCTTCCGGCTCAGCTCTCTTTTCGTCACAACGGTGCGATAAACTGAATGTAATACCGCCCACGCTGCGCCGATTCTCCGACCAATCTCCCGCTCCATTGACATGTGTCAAGTCCAAATGAAAGGCCAATGTTAAATATAAATCGAAAAGCCAAATATTAAATCCAAATGAAAAGTCAATGTTAAATCGAAATCGAAAAGCCAAATATTAAATCCAAATTAAAAGCCAATGTTAAATTGAAATCGAAAAGCCAAATATTAAATCCAAATGAAAAGTCAATGTTAAATCGAAATCGAAAAGCCAAATATTAAATCCAAATTAAAAGTCAATGTTAAATTGAAATTGAAAAGCCAAATATTAAATCCAAATGGATAAGGCAAATAGAAAATAAAAAAAATATATATATATTTTTTAATTTAGCCAAATGGAAAATAATATATATATATATATATATATATATATATATATATATATATATATATATATATATATATATATATATATATTCCATTTGGCTAAATTAAAAAAAAATATATATATATATATTTAATTTGATCTTGCTTCGTTTTCTCTTTGGACTTTCAATTTCTGTTTGGACTTTCAATTTGGATTATGAATAAATATTTCCTCCATAGTTAGACGAATGTGACAGCTTCAATGTAGCTGCATGGATGTGTTGAAAATGGGCTCTCTTTTTAAGAATGTAAACAGTAGTCACAGTAGAAGTAGTCTGCTATCCTGTAGGACAAACTTTAGGCGGTTGAAGCTCGCTAATTCAGTCTGGAATTGCACTTGAGTTTCTAATATATTTGAATGAACATATTTCAGTATAATTACAGATTTGATCAAGCAAATGTTGAAACATTTTAAATACCTGCATATGTGTCTGAAATTAACCACAACAAGCCGTGTATCTGTTCAATAAAATCCCCAATCGAAGTGCAATTGCAGTCTAACCAAGGCAATTAAACAAACATGTGCGGTTACATTGTTGTCTTTTTGGCAAAGTGTGTGTGTGTGCGTGTGTGTGTGTGTGTGTGTGTGTGTGTGTGTGTGTGTGTGTGTGTGTGTGTGTGTGTGTGTGTGTGTGTGTGTGTGTGTGTGTGTCGGTGTGTGTATTCAGAAAATATATAATTCAATTACTATATGTATTAATAAACTTATCTATGGTGTTGAAAGGTAAGTCAATTTATTATAAAAAGAAAGGTAAGTTTATATTTGTTGCCCAGTGTATTTGTTGGCTTTTAGAGTTTATACGTTTTGTGTCTGAATTAGTGAAATTTAGATTCATATTATTATATTCATACATTAATACAGTTTTTTTAGATTTCCATTTGTAATGTAGATTCTGACAGGTGTCTGATAAAATTCCTCTCTGTCCTTCTTTTGCCCATCTCGCCATCCGTCCTGTCATCATCCTCCGTCCACCCCCAGGTTACCCCGGTCGGAAGGGTGATAGAGGAGACCCAGGGTTCCCAGGACCAGCTGGAATGAAGGGAACTCCAGGAATGCCCGGCACCAATGGATCACCAGGGCCCAGGGGACCCCCGGGACCGCCAGGACCGGGAACTAGAGAGGGAATCCCAGGAATACCAGGAAGGAAGGGTGAGCTGGAGCTACTGTTGATGCTCTTACTGCTTACATCTCTTCAACTTCAACTTTCACTTCATTAACCCGAAGGAAATGTGATCTGCAGCAGGCATCAAATCACAACATGTTCAACAAACATAACCCATTAACATCAAGCAACAAATACAGAAAAATTCCACAACACAGATGAAAACAACAGCCACACTGAACCAGAAGTAAGAAAAAAAAAAAAAACAGCTACCGGAGAATAAAAACATTAGAAACTGCACAATAAATAAATATGTGTTAAGATAAGTCAAGTGCTGTACAGACAATGATGGAACATAACTAAGTACATTTACTGAAGTACTGTACTTAAGTCCAAATGTTGAGGTACTTGTACTTTACTTGAGTCTTTTCTTTTCATGCCACTTTCAACTTCTACTCCGCTACATTTCAGAGAGAAATATTGTACTTATTACTCCACTACATTCATCTGACAGCTTTAGTTACTAGTAACTTTACACATTAAGATGTTTGCACACAAAACTATAAAATATGTTTTATTAAACTAGCCAACAATATAACGGCCTACAAGTCCAGCTGAAATGATTAGACCATTAAACACACAACTGTTTAAAACGTTTCCTGTTTCTAAAATGGGAGGATTTTTCTGCATCGAATACTTTTACTTTTCAAGTACATTTTCCTGATGATAGTTACATACTTTTACTTATAGTAAGTAGCATTTTCAATGCAGGACTTTTACTTGTAACAGAGGATTTTTATAGTGTGGTATTAGTACTCTTACTTAAGTAAAGGATCTGAGTACTTCTTCCACCACTGTGTACTGAGACAAGTAAGAATGAATGGAATAAATAAATACATAATCCTTTCAGGCTACTCCAAGCTATTTAGCAAGGATACACAGAAAAGCAAGTAAGTTAAAGGAGTAAATCAAGCTTTCTGAATGGCCGCAGAGGCCTGGCATGCCTTGTTCTTGTTTTGGGCATTCTGAAACGGCAACCAGAGGGCAAGAACATTTTGTGTCTTTCCACAGGTGAGAGAGGTTTACCCGGACTGGTGGGTTTCCCTGGAGTACTAGGTCGTCCTGGAAGCCCAGGTTTTCCTGGAGGCAAAGGACTGGCTGGAGGGCCCGGAAGAGACGGACGCCCCGGCGGTCCTGGATTCCCTGGAATGAAAGGTAGAGCATCCAGAATAGGGGTGTGCCACATCACATCGTTCACGATAATACCGGGATAATTTTATTAAATGTGCTCTAAGCGATGTCAAACGTTTTTTAGGCTACAACATTTTTTGTCACATACAGCAAACATCTCCTCACTATCAGCTACCTGCCTGTCCCCTGAACACACTGTAAACAGCCCAGCCCAGGCTCCACAAACACCAACAAAAGCAAACTGGCCAACCTGCACCACCAAACATAACAAACAGTCTTCCAGCGTTCCAGCCAATAACCGACAAGAAGGATTTGGGGGTGGGGGTTGGGGGGTTAGTGCGCTGAAGGGAGGGGGAGGGGGAGGAGACGGGATGAGGAGGAGGGAGGGGCGAGCTAGCCTCAGTTTTGTTTGACAATACTTAGAGCGTCAACAAGAAGTGGCATCACCCAACATCGCTTAGAGCACCTTTAATATGATAGAAAAATAATATTGTGATAATGGCAATATTTTGACGTCAAACCCATGGACGTCGGAACAGTTGTATGTGGGTGGGACAAGACCCACTGTACTGTTCTCTAAAGTGTTATGCAGTTCCAGTACGTTGACACAGTTCAACAGCAAGCCAAACTCGAATTCACGAGCCAGGAGGATGAGCGCCTTGCTCCTTTTATTGACTTCAGGCAGGTGAAATTGACGAGTGAAAACTAAACAGAAAGAAAAAGACAGAAACTTAGTCTCTTGTACAGCAAGTTGCTATAGCCTACTAAGCTGTCTTAAACTATTCATATACAACATGTGAATGATGTGCTAACTGCCCATTCACACATATAGCGCTAGCATTAACATCAGAATAGCATTGCTAGCATACAAACGCGACAGATAATCTGAATTCAATGACGAAAGAATCAACAAGGTTCACTGACTCTACAGCTATATAAAGAATGCAGGTTAAATAATGACAGAAACAAGTACCAAACTTACAGCCAATGCTGTCGAGGGCGTGGGAAAAATCACCGGAGAATCACCATGTTTCCTCTAGCTTAGTGATGACGAACTGACCAAAGAGCCGGTTATTAACCCGATTCGTGTCACTGAGCCGGGAGAATCGAGTGCCATACGTCAATGAACCGACTCACTCCTGTTTTTTTACCTCATTAGCGCCTCCACTGGAGTGGTGGTAGAATCAATCAGGAAATGGGCTACCTCGAGCCAGCAGTACGATTCATTGGACCGAGTTATTAAGAGAGTTGTAGAGACCGTGCACCAGGCTACTGACCGAGACCGAACGTAACCGTTAACAACCGCTCGAGTCTATAATCAAACGGGTGTCTAGGTTTTCTGCAAGTTTGAGTTATTAACCAAGCCTTGTTTCTGGTTGGTAGGGGGAGAGGAGGTCAGTGTGGTATGAGGGGGCCAGATGGTGGAGGGCTTTGTAGGTGAGGACCAGGATTTTGTAGGAGATCCGGTGGGAGACAGGAAGCCAGTGGAGTTGTTTTAGGACTGGAGTGATGTGGTGCCAGGATTTGGTGTGGGTGATGAGTCAGGCGGCTGCGTTCTTAGTCAAACTTTATTATAAAGGATACATTTCTGTAAACTAGTTTCACTTCACAATGTCAGTACACCACCACAGAGAGTCACTCAGACAATATCAGGACATCCTGATGTGGAGTTAAAAAAATGAAAGCCCTTTAAAGTGTAATATACAAGCTGTGTTCCCTCTGAATCCAGATTGTTTACTAGTATGATCACGCTGGTGTGATCAAACGCATCAAAGGGTTAAATCAGTTATGTTATTTGAGATAAAATATGAAGATATCGAGATGTTCTGTATATCATATATTGTGGCATAGCGAGAGAGAGAGAGAGAGAGAGAGAGAGAGAGAGAGGTGTGCTCAGAAAAGTTAAAACATTTAGAGACCGACAACCCCGTTAACATTCCCTGATGGGTATGTTTATGAAAGATATAGATTTTCAGCGGAGGGAATTATGTATAAGCTATTTGTCGGCTTCTTGAGCTGTGTGTTGCCAATGCCACACATCGGTTTGAATTAGTTTTTATTGGAGTGTCAATCGATTAAAAAATGTAATTGAATTAATTACAGACTGTGATTAAATAATCTAAATTAATCGCATACATCATTTTTGCTGTGAAAGTATTTTAAATATTTCAATTCAAATGAATCAATGAATAATCAGCATTAGTGACATTAAAGTTAAAAAAACTTATTATTTTCACTGTTCAAATAATGATATATATATATATATATATATATATATATATATATATATATATATATATATATATATATATATATAAAACAATCAACAATATAACATATAATATGCTAAGGAAATAAATTCAAAAGGGTATTTTACAATAACTACAAGTGCACCGCAAGGATTACCAGTTTCAATGAACGCACCATCTCCGTCTGTGTTTTTCCGACAACAGCAGAAACACAGTCAAACTTTACACCATTTAGTGTTAGCTGTCAGCATTTTAACCGTGTTTAATCCAGCTGCTAGCTAGCGGAAGGCTAACGTTACCTGCTGTTGAGTGTACTGTTAATCATAGACAGTTAAAGAAACTAGCATCAATTGCAGCGATGTTCGTCTCCCTCCTTCATTTTACAGCTGAATGGTGGCTAGAATGGCTCCGGGTGAAAGGTCAATATGGAATAGATTAATCTGCGTTATTTTTTTTAACGCACTATTTTTTCTCAGATTAATTAATCGAAATTAACGCGTTATTTTGACAGCCCTAGTTTTTATGTATTTTATTTGCTCTCATGATCACTCACCACTGCCAGGGTTGCAACTGAAATAATAGGCTAAAGCTATGACAGTTTATGGAAAGGAAAACTGATTGATTATGGTCAGATCTTGTGTCTGACTGATGGGGAAGTGATATTGATAAGCATTGTGATTTACGCATTTACAGCGTCGGCTATTTTTTTGCCAGCTTTCCTTCCTGTTTTAGGAAGGTAAAACTGTGTGTTCTTCATATTTATGTAGAATTATAGTTTGCTCTTCTTATGTAAAATATGCGGCTCTGGTAGATGCAATTGGTCGTGCTGTGCAAACACCGCCTCTTTTTCTGGATTGGGAAACCCTGGGTTGATTCAACTAGTTGATCACCGTCGTGACACAGCCGTTGTTAGGTTAGGTGAAGCCGGGTTACTGAAATAAATCCAGGGCATGTTAATCTTGATTTGCAGTATAGGCCTCAGGGTGACGACAGCTGGGCAGCAATCACAGGATGGCAGTGTCAGAACAGACGAGTCGCGCTTACTTTTATGTGTTTTTCCTCCTGTAGGTGACAGAGGATACCCTGGTCTCCCCGGCTTGCCCGGTCGTGTTGTTCCATCAAATTCTGATAGAAAAGGAGAACCAGGAATCCCCGGAGCAAACGGTCTTCCTGGCTTCCCCGGACCCAGAGGTAACACTACTTCCTGTTTATTTTCACTACTGACATCCGAGACACAGAGGGCCCTACTGTATAAGTAAAACATTATATTGTGTCCAAGACCGCCCAACAAAAAACTAAAATTACTCATAATCACAGGACAATCTAAGGTACATAAATAAATGTACTCTCCATGTCATTCTGATATAATTCTCTTTTTTCTTGAAACATTTGCCTAATATTAATCACATTTCTTAGCTTTCTACTAATTTAAATCACCAATAAGTTGTTTCATTCTGCCGAATGTTGCATCTTTGTACAATAAGACTGCACAAGATCCAAGTGTTTTATTATAGCTCAGCAGTTTTACTATGCACCAGTCAGAGGGGAACCCTTAGTAGTCCATGAGCCAGGGGGGTTGATCGGTATCATCGGGGGGACAAATGATATCATTGTTTTTTGGCAAGGTATACACCCCTAGTACTAGAAAAATCACGATAGCAGTGAAGGGGTGGTAGCGAAATCAATTTTTTCAGCTCATGAAGTTAGTAACCCCCTAAGATAAATTCCGTTTTTGAAATCTGGTTGTATATCATGGTACGGATATTGTCAATATTCTATAATATGGTGCTTGATATCGTTGGAAAGGGGACCTTTTAGGCTTTAATTTAAGCCCAGTACTGAATCTGTCTGACAAACACAGAGGTCACATGACTTCTTTAAACCAGAAATAACACACATTTTCTCACAATTTTCGCCTAAACTGTGTGCTTTCTTTTATCCCTGGGGCATGAAGGAACACCAGGGACACAAAACTCAACAACTTCAATACTCAAGGCACTCTGATGATTCAGAAAATGTACAATATACCCATACTATTTATTTGTGAGAGCCTTAAATTAGACTTGTGCAGCCAGCACAAAAGTCTAAGATGGGATGATTTTGTAATTACCTCAAGTAGCTTATGCACGGAATGTTGATGGATTTTGACAGTTTGACAAGGTTTTGTCAGTTTTGTGAAAAGTTGACTGGTTATAACAACACTACCAACTATGCCATCTTCAATCAACTTCCAGTGAGTTTCAGGGGTATTAAATGTAAGTACACAATACTTTTTCTCTTGTGCTTGAAGGTTAAACATTGTAACAGTAACAGTAACTGCTACAGTGCAGGCTAGCTAGCTTACACGTTAAACAGTGTAACAGTAATGGCTACAGTGCAGGCTAGCTAGCTTAAAGGTTAAACAGTGTAACAGTAACAATAACTGCTACAGTCCAGGCTAACTAGCTTGTAGGTTAAACAGTGTAACAGTAACTGTTACAGTGCAGGCTAGCTAGCTTACAGGTTAAACAGTGTAATAGTAACAGTAACTGCTATAGTCCAGGCTAACTAGCTTGTAGGTTAAACAGTGTATCAGTAACTGCTACAGTGCAGGCTAGCTAGCTACATCAGTTGGAGATCTTCTAACATTTCCAAGAGGATGTAAGTGACATCAGGTTAAGCTTATGTTATGATGGGTTGGGTTTAAAGGTCCCATGGCATGAAAATGTCACTTCATGAGGTTTTTTTTAAATTAATATGAGTTCCCCCAGCCTGCCTATGGTGCCCCAGTGGCTAGAAATGGCGATAGGTGTAAACCGAGCCCTGGGTATCCTGCTCTGCCTTTGAGAAAATGAAAGCTCAGATGGACCAATCAGGAATCTTCTCCTTATGGGGTCATAAGGAGCAAGGTTACCTCCCCTTTCTCTGCTTTTCCCGCCCAGAGAATTTGGCCCACCCATGAGAGAAAGACATCATGGCTTTCAAACAAGGAAAGTGGCAGTTGGTCAAGGCCACACCCCCACCCTCCACCTTGTACAGTATTAGGGGACCTCTAAGGCCTATATATAGGCCTTAGAGGTCCCCTAATACTGTATCTGAAGTCTCTTTTATATAGGCCCTATATAAAAGAGACTTCAGATACAGTATTAGGGGACCACTAAGGTCTATATAAAAGAGACTTCAGATACAGTATTAGGGGACCGCTAAGGTCTATATAAAAGCATCCAAAGAGCACCATGTCATGGGACCTTTAAGTAATGTCAAGTAACAAACAAATCTTTCTTTTTTTCAACACAATTGTTCATTAAAGAGGTAATGTTTACATCACCACCCTTGTGATTTTCTTTTTAGTTACTGTGATGGTGGGATACTCTTGCACAATATAACTGAGTAAAGGAGATTTAAATCTGGATTCAGAATGGACATCCAGTACAAAGAATCTGAAGTGTGTATCATACACCATAAAACATCAAAAGAAGATGATGAAATCTTTGGTCTTAAAGACTATGAATCCTGGAAAACATTGCTTAACGCAGCCAAAGTGAGAAACTATGCCCCTATTACAGATGTTGCTAAAGACCTTGGAGAAGAAGAAGTCCCAAGAATTCACTATCACAGAAAATGCCGGAGCCTCTTCACAATGAAAAGAGAATTAGAGACGCTGAAAAAGGAAAGCCACGGAAAACATTACAGATGAAGCTGGAGAGAATAGCTTACCAAAAAGACCAAGTAGGAGATCTTCAGATGGAGCAAGAGTATATCAACCAATCTGCATTTTTTGTAATAAAGAGAAGTTTGTAAAGGGCTCCAAGTCAAGGGAAAAACTTACACAAGCTGTAACATTAAATGCTGACCAAACACTAAGAGAATGTGCCACCCAAAAAAGAGATGAAAAGATTCTAGCAGTAACAACCAGAGATGTAGTTGCTGCAGAGGCCCACTATCATCGTTCATGCTATAAGGAGTACACAAGAATCAAGAAAAAGGAGCCCAAGAACCAAGATAACGATGCAAGAACAGATGATGATGAAGAGTATAAAAGGATTGAAAGGGAAGCCTATAAAGACCTTTTCGTGTATATCAGAACTGATATCATACCCAACAAAACAATTGTACAGGTCACTTCTTTGGTCACAAAGCTCACATCATTCATGCTATCTGGTGGAGTTACAAGCCTGCAGGATTCAACAAAGAAGAACATTCGAAGGACGCTTGAAAATGAACTGGGAAATTCTGTTGATATATTTATAGATGAGAAAGCCAAATTGCTGAAACTGTTTCTAGAAGGGATGTTGTCTTGGAAAATCAAAATCTGCTGAGGGAACTGAACGTTTGGAGGGCCAAGTCAACCAATGTCAACAAGATCATAGATCAGACATCATCACATATCAGATCAATCATCAAACAGGAGATGACTGTGACCCCCTGGCCATTCCATCCATCTGATGTGAAAGATAGTGGTTATATCACCTTACCAGATCAACTAGAACGGCTTCTCGTTGGACTGCTCACTGGAAATCCTGACACCAAAACTCAAACACAGAAGATCACTGCTTTGGTTCAATCATTTAGTCAGGACATAATATACGCTGTCACAAGTGGTCAACATAAAACACCAAAGCACATTCTACTCATGTATGCTGTAAAAACACTGACGGGTAATACTGAGCTCATACAAACACTGAACAAGCTGGGGCATGGGGTGTCTTACTCCCAGCTTGAAGAGAACAACACTGCTCTGTGTCTCCAAAAACTAGCAACAGCCTCTAACCAAAGAGTTGTACTTCCAGCCTCCATCAAGCCTCATGTCTTCACCAATCTTGCATGGGATAATATTGATAGACTTGAGGAAACCCTCAATGGAAAGGGTACATGACACAGAATTAATGGCATAGTAGTACAGGCCAATGTCTATGGACCACATTTGTCAAGAACTGATCTTCCACACAATGAGAAACTGAAGCAGAGATCAGTCACCATTGAAGACCAAGGCCTGGAAGTATATGTAGCAGGTGAGCAGGTTTGAAAATTAGCATGAAGCTAAAATCATGTATCTATTTTCTATGTATCCAATTTAATTGTGATGTACATTCCAAATAAAGCATTCATTCATTCATTCAGGTGCACGTGTGGGCCCACAACCTCCAACCAGGGAACACTGTATCCAGGAAACCAAGGAGGCTGCTCTTCTTGCAAGAAAGAAGACAATGATGTGGGCACTTGCAAGGCAAACAGATCCAGAGAATCAGACAATCCCCAGCTGGACTGGTTTTAATATCAGCACCAGGGACCAGGAACCAATCTCACAAGATATTGTTGGATATCTGCCAACCATCAACTCACCAGCCACAGTGTTTGAAATCCTTAAACAATCAGAGCTAATCAGGAAGGAGCTGCACCTAGAGACAATAGTTGTAGTCATGGATCAAGCGCTCTATGCAAAAGCCGTTGAGATAACCTGGAAGCACAGAGAATGGTTCTCCAACATTCTTCTCAGGATGGGGACATTCCATACTATATGTAATGCCTTAGCCATCATAGGAAAGCGGTTTAGGGATGCTGGTCTAAAGGACATATGCAAAGAGGCTGGAGTTGTCGCAGAGGGGTCCATCAATGGAGTTCTTGACGGTAAACACTATAACCGTGCAGTCAGGGTCCACAAGTACATCTCAGAAGCACTGATGAGACTTGCATGGGAAGAGTTCACACCCTGGGTTGAGAAAAATGCTCCAGAGAGGAGTGGGATGATCAAATCATTCTTGGAGGATGTGAAAGATATGACCAGTGACCTGAACCAAGAAAAGATGACCAATCTGCTGCAAAGTCCACTCTCTGCTGAGCTGATAACCCTGTGGACAGACTTTCTAGAACACCTCCGTCACAACAATGGAGAGCTCTCTGCATTCTGTATGTCATACATTGACATGGTAGAGGATGTAGTACTACTACCTTCTGCGTACGTATCGTGAGGGGGACTGGGAGTTGCACCTCCACGCTATAAGAACCATGATCCCATGGTGCTTTGCCTACGATAAGATGAATTATGCCAGGTACATTTTTTTATGCATTTCTGTATGTTTGTATATTCTGCATCGATTCAATTTGTAAAGATTGAATCAATATAAAATATTAAATAATATATATTATTATATATATATAAAATATTAAAATCAATTTCTCTCTCATCTCTCAGGTACCTGTCCCCTTACTTTGCTCAGATGACCAACCTCCCAGAGAAGTATCCCTCTGTGTATGAGGCCTTTAAGACAGGACAGTTCTCAGTGCAGCTGTCAAATAACAAAACATTTGGGAGAATTCCTGTACACCAGGCTACTGAAGTCACAGTGAATAAAGACACACAGACTCCTGGAGGCACATCACGGTTTAGCCTGAAAGCTGGAGCGGTCAGGCGTTACTACCTAACAGCTGAGCACCACAGTGCATTCCTAGGACAGTTAAGGGAGATGCTACAAGGCAACAAATCACAGCTTTCTCATTCAGAGCTACAGTCACCAAGAATGCAGAAAGACGAGTAAGCAGTTTCAGCAGTGGTTAGCCTCATACAAGGATGGATAAACCCATTTGGCGGTATATATCAATCAAACCATGCACAAACGGACAAAACACAGTTTATACCCGACAGCTGTAGTCACATTAAATGCTGCCATAAAATGTTTAATACTGTAAACACAGACTGTGAGCACTCAATTTTGTTGTACATGGTACGGTGACAATAAAATATATTCTTATTTGCAGAGAAGCGGGACCTCATTAGCATCTCTACGGCAAAGACGGTGCCCATAGACATTGCCTCCGACCTCATGAAGGCATATGAGATTGGTGAGCAATGCTATGCAAACTTCAAGGATGAGAGACTAGACAAAGAAACACCAGCAAAGAAATTCCACGACCCAATGAAAACCAACAAACTGAAAACTTTCAATTATATGTGTAAGAAGAGAGAAGTGAAATCAAGTGGGAGGGCAGTCATCTTGAAAGCAGACAGGTCTCTGTTTGGACGCATCATAGTAATGGCACAAGCACATAGTCTTAACATGGAGGATATCCTTTCTCATCCTCTTGGTCCATTGCCCTGGGCACTCTCCACACCAGATGGATTGCTGAGAAAAACAAACAAAGCTACTTTGGCCACAGCCTTGCAGAAAAATGTAGCACTACAGGAGAAACACCCAGAAAACTCTGCCACAGTGGTTGATGGGATGAACTTAGTCCAACGAGTGAAAGGTGATGAAGTTACTTTTAGAGATGTTGCCACAACAATCCTGGGTATGGCAATCAGAGTAGAAGAATAGATGTTGTGTTCGACACATACAATAGTAAAAGATCTCTACGGGGTAAAGAGACTGGTCATGAGTTGCAGGATATCACAAGCACACAGATGGTGAGGCAGTGGAGGAGCTTCCTGACCAAAGTCAATAACAAAACTAGTCTCATTAGCTTCATAGTGAATGAATGGAGGAAGCCAGAATACAGAGAAAAGCTACAGAAGAAGATTCTATATGCAACTGTGATTGACAAATGTTACAGAATCACATATTAAGACAGTGAGGAGGTGTCAACTTTTCAACGTCAACAAGAAGAAGCAGATGGACGACTACTTCTCCATGCCGCCCATGCCGCAAGAGAGGGATACCAATCTGTAGTTATCTGTTCAGAAGACGCAGATGTCTTTATCATGTCTTTAGCATTCTGTGACAAGATTGAGGCCCCATTGTTCCTGAAGTGTGGCACAAGAACCCGTACAAGGCTGGTAGCTGTCAGGAAGGTTTCAGCCACTGTTGGCATGGACACTTGTAGGGCTCTCATTGGGTTGCACGCCTACACGGGATGTGACACTGTAAGCGCTTTTGCAGGCAAAGGGAAGACAAGGGCACTTACACTCCTGATGAACAACAAAGAAACACAAGACACATTCTTGAAGTTGGGCCAGGAATGGGACCTCTCACCAGAACTGAGCAACAAACTGGAGGTATTTACATGTGTCCTCTATGCCCCAAAAGCATCAACCACCATGATCAACAAGCTCAGGTACCACCTTTTCAGTGCAAAGAAAGGTGAAATCGAGAGTCATCAACTCCCACCGTGCAGGGATAGCTTGAGGCAACACACACTGCGAGCTAACTATCAGGCTGGTATTTGGAGAAGATGTTTAGAAAAGGACCCACAAGTGCCAAGCCCTGTTGGCAGAGGATGGAAGATGGAGACAGAAGAGGAAGGTGAACAGTTGGTGCTGCACTGGATGGAAGGCCAGCCAGCACCTGAAGCTGTCCTGGATCTACTCGCCTGCAAAAAAATGTTCACTCCCACGATGTATGTGTCTTGCAAATGGCCTCAGGTGCACATATATGTGTAAACTGACAGAGTGTGAAAACCAGGCGACCTGTGTAGAAAGTTCAGATGAAGACGAGGACGACATGGAAAATGATGATTAGATAATAACATAATGGAAATCAACATACAAACCAGTCTTTGATTAAATATATTCACTTTACAACCTGTTTCTTTATTGACTTTTACAAGTAACAGGGCTCCATCCTATTTGTCCATTCTATTCGCTCCATTCTGTTTTGAAGACTTGTGCTGGCTGCCCAAGTCTAATTTAAGGCTCTCACAAATAAATAGTATGGGTATATTGTACATTTTCTGAATCATCAGAGTGCCTTGAGTATTGAAGTTGTTGAGTTTTGTGTCCCTGGTGTTCCCCAGGGATAAAAGAAAGCATACAGTTTAGGTGACAATTGTGAGAAAATGTGTGTTATTTCTGGTTTAAAGAAGTCATGTGACCTCTGTGTTTGTCAGACAGATTCAGTACTGGGCTTAAATTAAATCCTAAAAGGTCCCCTTTCCAACGATACCAAGCACCATATTATAGAGTATTGACAATATCCGTACCATGAGCCTAAACCAGATATACACCAGATTTCAAAAACAGAATTTATCTTAGGGGGTTAGTAACTTCATGAGCTGAAAAAATTGATTTCGCTACCACCCCTTCACTGCTATCGTGATTTTTCTAGTACTAGGGGTGTATACCTTGCCAAAAATCACTATGAGCCTTTGTCCCCCCAGATGATACCGATGGCCCAAATTTGCCAGTCATATTAAACATTTCAATTAATGATAATGCTCTATTTTAATTCTAATTTTAGCTTGATTTTCTTTCAAATTTGCTTGCTTACTTGCGTGTGTGCGTGCGTGCATGTG
Organism: Gymnocephalus cernua; assembly: GCA_023631565.1. Taxonomy (NCBI): domain Eukaryota; kingdom Metazoa; phylum Chordata; class Actinopteri; order Perciformes; family Percidae; genus Gymnocephalus; species Gymnocephalus cernua. The sequence goes on from CM042445.1 coordinate 26,260,608, forward strand.
TCTGTGTGTCAGAACTTGTTGTGCAGTGTGTTATAGCTGCTCACATCTTTAAAAACAAAACGATACCCCAAAAAATGATGACTTTGCGACCTTGAAGGCCCAATGCCAGACCCCATGCTTCGCTACTGGAACCTGTGGGGAGAGAAGTATTGCCATCTTTTGCTTAAAGGTATAGTGGAGGATTTTCTTTTTCCGGGTGGATCATCAAGACTATTGGTCCTCCTAGTTGTCAATCATTCTGCTGATATGTTTACGTAAGGCCGTCGTACGTGCTCGTCCCTAGGTAGTTTCCGATTTCTGCGGCCTCTAGCCCGAGCGCCTTCTCCCCGCCCTCGGCTGGTGCTGGCTCTTGCGCCCCCGCCCTGACCTCGTCTCCCTTGGCCTCTAGGCGCACCCCCCTCCTGGATCTTGGTTGGGATGTAAATCTTCTTTTGGAAACATGTAAACAGAGCGTGCACAAGGAAAACTAGGCGTGTGCATGCTCTCTCGTGCACACGTTTAATAGGCGTTCTCTCTCAGGAGCAGGTAGGGTGTTGTGCATGTGCATTTTTCAAAAAGTGGAGAGGGCGGTTCTTTTCTAAAATTCTGGAAAATCCTCCACTATACCTTTAAGTAAAAATCTCAATTCCAAAATGAGAAAATATTCCATTTCAAGTAAAAAAAATCCTGCAAGTGGTTATTTGTGTTTATTTATCATGCATGTTCCTGGATTATTATAACTTTATA